>VDFB02029093.1:108694-315506 GCA_007258455.2 Sequoia sempervirens
CACATGGGAGAATATATTTATTTATGTCTTTCTATACCTGTACTGGTTTATTGCTTCATATGGAATTATATAAATTATATATATATATGTATATATATACACAAATTTTGTGTGTATATATATATACATATATATACATATAATATATGTGTATTTATATTTGCATTAAAATGTATTTGAAAATTGTTTTCCAAATTCGAAATCATGCCGAACTGTGTCGGCATCCGTACCTGCTCAAGATGGAATTTTTTATATTTATTATAAAATAAAATTAAAAAAAAACAAAAGAGATTTAAAAAAAAAAAAATTAAAAAGGGGCATTGGGGAGGGACGGACTGGCCGAACCACCCCGTACCCTGTTGCAGCATAGAGACTGCCGCACAATAGTCATGAAGACTGCTGTGCGCGGCAGCCTTGGCTGCCGTGCACAAGAGTCCCTAGGACTATTGTGCGCAGTCCCTGCAGGGACTGCCAAGCGCAGTCCTTGCAGGGACTACCAAGCGCAGTCCTTGCAAGGACTGCGACGACAGGCCTCGACCTGCGAGGTCTTGTTATTTGTTTTTTTTTAATTTTAATTTTATTTAATTTAAATTTAATTTAATTTAATTTTTGTTATATATATATATATTGGCGTATATTTAATTTATTAAACATAATAATTATAATTTATCTTATTTAAAAATTAATTATAATTATTTCATTTAATATTATTTTAATTATATTTTAAAATGTAATTTTTGTATTTTATTTAAAGTGTTAAATTATATATATATATATATATATGAGGTATTATTGTATCATTTGTTATGTTGAGCAAATAATTTAAACAGAAAATTAGCCTTAATTCGTATTGTTGAATGGAGTTAAATTTAATGGTGCAAACTTGCAAAATATAATTTGAGTGTTCTTTTACGTTATGGTTATTGTTTAGCATAGTCGATGTGGGAACCTGGTTGTAATTTGTGAAACTTTGTTCCAGAGGCATGTTTAATTTTGAATGTTATCCTCGTCTTGATTACACTTTTGGAGTTAAAACTTATTGGTTTTATGATGGAAGGGTGGTACGGGTTGTTGAATTTTGTTATGAATTATCGCGAGATGAGTTATGCCTCACGTGGCTTGGCTTTGAGTTATGTGTTTTATCTGTTGAGTGCAACCCTTGCCTGGATTTGTTTTATGTTAGGGGTCTTAGGGAGAGTGGCTCTTTGTGGGGGCCGGTGCCTCAGTTGGAGAAAGGGCCAGGAGATCCCATGAGAGCTATGCGATGACACTCTCCACTAGACACCCGTTTGCCTTGTTTCTTGTTGCCTCTCGAATTGTGTACTAAATTGTTGTTTCAGATTTATATGAAATCATGTTCTATTTATTGTTTCAGATTTATTTGGAATTGTATTTTGAATGATCAGTTCCTTTGGAAATGTGTTTTGGAAGTTCTATGCTTAATGTGTTTCAGATTCTTTTGAGAATAATTTATGAATGTTCTTTGGACTTGTTTAATTGTCATTGATTTGATTAATTGTGGCGAGTTTCTTATCTTTATCTTATTTCTTGACTCGTGAATGTTGTGGTCTATGTCATTGTAACCTTGAGTTGTAATTGTATTTGTACTATGTTGTTCATGGAGTCAGTTTGACAATCATGGTCGAGTTAACTTCCTTGTCACCTCTAAGCACAAGGGGTGAGTTATTCATAATTAACCATGGTTGGGTGGAATGTGCTCCGCACCCATTGGGTTCCCCATCAGTATTCTTTGTTTGTAGCATTCCTTCAATTGGAGTTTGTTCCAGTGGATCATTTGTAATTCAAATATTATTGTACTTTGTATCATCCCACATGTATGGGAAATGTATTGTAACTCATTATTGAGAGCATGTAATCTTATGTTTATACAATGATGTAATAGTTAGGATCCTTTGTAACATTATTGGATGAGATTCTATATGATTGTAATATGGGATGTAGTGATACTTTCACTCTTGGTTTATGGATGTACTTTTATTAATGATTATTGTAATATAAATTGGTCAAGTTGTTTGATAATTATCTTTTACTTTTGTTTTAGTTGTGTTGCGATGTGACCTCGCGTGCCCCAGAGAATGTAACACTTAGTTGTTATTGTGCAATGTAAATGTAATTAATGTTCAGATGCATGCTTACTTTATGTTATTTAAAAAAAAAAATTGTTTGCAATGTTTGTTCTCTGGGGTTTGCACGACGGGCATTACAACATTGGTATTAGAGCACTAGGTTCATATACTGGGCACTCTGGTTTCATATGAGCCCATTATGTTGTCCTAGTGAATTTGTTAAGTGAAGTTCTTAAGTGATCACGATGATCATGTTGGATTGTGGAAAGGATGTAAAGATTTGAACCACGTAGTTGTTGGAAAGTAAGTGTACTTGTGGAATTATGTATGTAATTGTACTTCCCTTGTAAATGTGAGAAACTAGTAACTGTGCATCGGTTGAGTGTTGTGAATACCCCGTACTTGCTTTGTGCACCCATAACCCACAGGTCCTAGGATGGAGATACGTTGTATCCATCCATTCTGAACATATTGTATTTGGTGTGGGATTAACCATACCATTATGTGTGTTTGTATGTTTGTTACCTGATTGAGGGCCAACCCACGTGTGGTTGAAAATCTAATACATATAAAAGTAGCCAAAAGCTAGTTTCATGAATTCTTTTCTTTTGGTTCTCTAGTCCCTCAATCTATGAAGGGGTAGTAGCAGCCACAAAGTTCCTTGGGCGGAGTGTACAACATACGCATATTGCGATGCAGAGTAGTCTTAGCTCAACCGATCCCGAGGAAATGTACTCACTACTTCCCCTTATGATGGATCAGGGTACTTGATCCATATGTGCTAGCCTAAACCCCACAGTTTTGAGTATAGCAGCATTGGATTGTTAGTTTATGCATGGCCGTCCATAGGGACGTTGACCTGGCATTAGTGAGTCAACCTCGCCTGTATGAGAGGTGAAGCTCGAGTAGCCCCATATTGATATGTTCATATATGTATTGCATACACCGTATCTACACATGTTCTGACATGATGCAATGGATACAATGCCACACCCCACTGATGTTCTGACACAGTGCTGGTGATGATGACGTGTTGCTGATGGTAGTGAGCTGGGCTTGAGGACACGATGCCATGTGCATAGACACGTGAAGGTGCACTATGAGATTGTGTTATGATAGCCTACTTGTGTGATGAGTGTAATGGGGCCTCACACACTTGTAGAGGGATACTCATGTTTGCTTTCGACAGTGTTTGGGTCGGTTAGCATATGGGTATGTCCTTGCCATGTATACCTCTGGCGATGGAGAGTACCTGCATGTGCCTTCTCCACGAGGTATCACTATGTGGGGTGTGTCTGTGCATGCCTACTTCTGCGGAGCCACAGACACATCGCAATGCAGCATTCGTCAGTGCGTGCCTTCTCTGGCTAGCGTATGACCATGTCGCGTGATGACGCGAGGCAGGGTGTAGCCGAGGAGCACACTTTGGGTCATGTGGATGGCATGCTCACTCTACACCACATGAGGGCTATTGTTATAGTTGGACGATGTTCCCTCCTTCCTTGTTTGGTGGCTAGTATCTAGTCACATAGTGCTGTATTGTGCAATTTTGAAGATTGAGGACTTCCTAGTTGATTGTTGATGATTTTCAATTGACCTTGAAGGTTGACATTTTTTTTACGTTTGATTGTAATGGTTTAGCCACACTTTGTGACTTATTCTCTCGTAGCCCTTGTGGTTACATTTGATTTAGTGTTGACATTGCGTGCAATTCTTGCTTTACTGTTGAAATTGAATCTTATTTAATGTTTGTTTTATGAGTTTGGTGGCTAAACTAGTTTATCCTTGTTGTTTTCGAGGTCGGCCATGTGTCGTATTGTGATTCCTCTCCAAGGACGTATGAGGTGGACTTGGTGAGTGTATACGAGGAAGTAGACGCAGGGAAGCTTGAGGATGGGGGTATGTGAGGCTATTTTTGCTAGGACCCACTACCCACCTATGTGTGATGACTATCTCTTGGAGGCTAACCACCTTGTACAACAAGAGATGGGTCATAGTGGTCTTGTTTGGATGGTCTCGCCATGTGTGTGTGGCCTAACACCATCAAGCCACTGAGTGTGAGGTATGGTTTATGTGAGATGGATTTTGGCTCTTGGCTCATGGATTATGCATTGTGGATTAGTATGCTGCTTTCCGACGTCTAGATGGACCCTTGTGTAGCCTCGTTATGTGATTCCCAGTGATGTGAATTCGTGTGTATGTGAATAATGCATGGATATAGTACTTAGATTCTTGAGATTTTATTTACTTCCCTTCTATTGTTCTCATCTAATATTTGGAACTTGTTCTTCGGTGGTGTTGTAGGACGATGCCTAGAGGTCGCGATCTTGATAGGGTGGTCATCAAAGCACCTTTTTTTTTAATGTCCATGAGGGTGGTCATGAGGAACACCTGAGCCCTCAATTATGCCCCTTGCTTGAGGAAATTTTTAACTGGCTTGGCCTAAGACAAGAGAGAAATCGACAAATGGCAAGGGAAAGAGAAAGGTTCCCTAGGAGAAGAGGTGTTTCAGTTGTAGTAAGACTTATAATGGATCTCTTAAGGGAACGTTCTCCTACCTTCCATAGTCATAGTGGTGGTTTGGAGGATGAGACTTGGATGATTGGTGTCCGAATTGGTGGGCATCTTTTGTCTAGGAGAATCCGGAGTTGGTTACGAGCCCAACTTTATCGGCTTGACCAGTCAACTCAGAGCACTCGGACTGTAGCTAGTAGGGGTCGACTTCAACAGGATGGTGCACCTCCTTGAGGTAGAAGAAATGTCAGAAATGCAGGATGTTTCTCTTGTGGCCAACAGGGTCACGTAGCTAGGCAATGTCCTCAGAGGAGCACACCTGAATTCAGTAAGAGACCGACAATCACAGAGCCAACAGGGGATGATGTGGGTAGGATCCACAGAGCAATTGAAGTAGTTGATGACCACCAGGTAGGGCATCAGAGCACATATGTGGAGACTATAGGTAGCAGACATGCAGCTGACTCGGGAGCCCATGAGAATTCTACGATATAGGAGACTAATGTAGTGCTTCTTATGTTGTGTAACACCCCCATGTTACTGATATTCTTTGCTACTATTTGTTACTCCTATGTGTTAGTGTGATACTGGTTTGTGATGGTGACTAGTTCACCGATTTGGTGTGTGTGGATGCCTCCCGTATTAGGGAATCTTATTTTCTTTTGTTTGCCGGCTTCCAGGAGTAAGCCGAATTTATGGGGGAAGGATGTAATACCCCTCCTGTTACTGTTTAGATTTGTTTTTTCTATGTTTTGATTGGGTACTTTGATACTGTGATGAGACTGTTATTGTTTGGTTTGGTTAGTAGACCTTGTTGTTTATGCCTATACATTTGAGGACATGGTTATTGATATGATATTGTGGTTGGTGATATTAGTTTGATTTCAATAACATTGCGATGCATTAATTTAGTAAATTATGTTATGATATGATTTGTTAGTTTAGAAATGATTAATTTATTAGTTATATTATATTGTTTGGATAGATGTGATGAAGGACAGTGTAGCACCACTCGTTCGCGGGTGCCCTGCTACGCTGCGATTCCTTCTCACAATACAATGCTTTGATTTTATATACGTATGCGCATGTACACGACTTCGTTTGTATGCAAGGATTACAGGTACATAGCCTCGATTCCACCTGCTTTGGCAGGACATGGCGAGCACCTATAACCCAATGGTATAATGTTGAAACATAGGTGGCAATGAAGTCACCCCATCCCATGATGTCAGACCGTCTTGTTTGAATGGTTTTGTGTGTTCTTGTAGTTGTCATTCCTTGTGGTTCATGTTTGTGTCTTGTCGTATTTTATTGATGTTGGTATTTAATAAGTTGTGATTTATTTGATTTAAATGATGGTAATATTATGTATTATAATGTTAGATTAAATTGTATTTAAATATTTAAATGTTTTATTTATTTTAAAAGTCATGTGTTTTATTAAATGTTAATTAAATATTAAATTGTGTTTATTATTTTAATTAATTATCTTGTTGAGGATAATTATTAAAATAAATTATTTAAATAAATTAGATAATGTGCCTTGCAAGTAATGTTGTAAAAACAAAAATTAAAACAAAAAGTATTGAAGAATAGAAAAATAAATAAATAAAAGAATGGAAAAAGTTGTGTGAACAAATGAGAATTGAGATTTGACTGAAAAGCTTGCTTTCAAAGATATAATTTCTTTTATTGTGGATTTTTGAGAGCTTTTGGAAGAAATTGGTAATATCTTTTATTTAATTGGTACCCCAGGAGTATTTGGGACACGTGATTATTGGAGACAAGGGCTGCATCAAAATAATTGTTCTCACTGCTGAGTTCTCAAGCTGCTATCATTAGTTCATCTCAATTCTTGAAAGGGTTTTTCAATCTTGCTTGTATTATGTTGGAGAGAATTTAATAAAAGAATTGGATTTGAATTGAAAGCACCTGTGATTCGAGAGGATATTTCTCAAGTAGGAACCAGAAGCTCTTCAGAGGACATCTAGATCAAGCAAGCTTCATCAAACTCTCAAATAAGCAAGACTCTAGGTTCCACTTGTTTTCTCCTTCAACTTTCAGAGAAAAAATAAAATTAATAACATGATTTGTGTGAGGAAAGAAAACTTTTGTTTGAATATACCCACGAAGAGATTACACTAGTTTTCATAAAGCACAAGTTGTTTTGGTTTGTCAAACAAAAAATCTACATCTTCTTAAAAAATGTCCAAATTGGTTCATATGGATATGAAAGGAAATTTTTATTTTTATCTAAACAAACAAATTTTTGATTAAATAAACAATCATATATATATAGATATTCACACAAAACACACAATATCATCATCAATAACAATATCAATACAACACACATATATAATTGTGTTTCTTTATATAAACAATCTTCCTTTCTTTGAAAATGTTATTTACGCATCAATCACATGGGGAGAGAACATATTTATTTCTCGGCTTCTTATGTACCTATACCGTTTTATTGTTTCATATGGAATTATATATATATATATATATGTATATATATACACAAACTTTGTGTGTACATATATATACATATAATATATATATGTATTTATATTTGCATTGAAATGTATTTGAAAATTGTTTTCCAAATTTGAAATCTTTCCAAACCTGTATATGCCGCACTGCTCAAAGACGTAAATTTTATATTTATTATAAAAAATGAAATTTTAAAAACGAAAAAGATTTAAAAAAAAATTAAAAGGGCTTGGAGAGGATCTGATCGGTCGCACTGTAATTCCTCGCTAAGAGTTAGATTGTCGCTACATTATGAAGATCGCTGTACGACAAATTTTTGGCTACCGCGCACGTTACTCCCTCAGATTCAGTTGTGCGCTAGCTCCGGCATAGGATCCTTGCAAGGACTGCGATGGTAGGCCTCGGCTTGCGAGGTCTTGTTATTTGTTTTTTTTAATTTTAATTTTATTTAATTTCATTTTTGTTATATATATATATATTTTGGTGTATATTTAATTTATTAAACATAATAATTGTAATTTATCTTATTTAAAAAGTAATTATAATTATTTCATTTAAAATTTTAATGTAATTTTTGTATTTTATTTAAAGTGTTAAATTATATATATATATATATATATATATATATATATATATATATATATATATATATATATGAGGTATTATTGTATCATTTGTTATGTTGAGCAAATAATTTAAACAGAAAATTAGCCTTAATTCGTATTGTTGAATGAAGTTAAATTTAATGGTGCAAACTTGCAAAATATAATTTGAGTGTTCTTTTACGTTATGGTTATTGTTTAGCATAGTCGATGTGGGAACCCAGTTGTAATTTGTTAAACTTTGTTCCAGAGGCATGTTTAATTTTGAATGTTATCCTCATCTTGATTACACTTTTGGAGTTAAAACTTATTCGTTTTATGATGGAAGGGTGGTACGGGTTGTTGAATTTTGTTACGAATTATCACAAGATGAGTTATGCCTCACGTGGCTTGGTTTTGAGTTATGTGTTTTATCTGTTCAGTACAACCCTTGCCTGGATTTGTTTTATGTTAGGGGTCTTAGGGAGAGTGGCTCTTCGTGGGGGCTGATGCCTCAGTTGGAGGAAGGGCCAAGAGATCCCATGAGAGCTATGCGATGACACTCTCCACTAGACACCCGTTTGCCTTGTTTCTTGTTGCCTCTAGAATTGTGTATTGAATTGTTGTTTCAGATTTATATGAAATCATGTTCTATTTATTGTTTCAGATTTATTTGGAATTGTATTTTGAATGATCAGTTCCTCTGGAAATGTGTTTTGGAAGTTCTATGCTTAATGTGTTTCAGATTCTTTGAGAATGATTTATGAATGTTCTTTGGACTTGTTTAATTGGCATTGCTTTGATTAATCATGGTTAGTTTCTTATCTTTATCTTATTTCTTGACTCATGAATGTTGTGGTCTATGTCATTGTAACCTTGAGTTGTAATTGTATTCGTACTATGTTGTTCATGGAGTCGGTTTGACAATCATGGTCGAGTTAACTTCCTTGTCACCTCTGAGCACGAGGGGTGAGTTATTCATAATTCACATGGTTGGGTGGAACGTGCTCCGCACCCGTTGGGTTCCCCATCAGTATTCTTTGTTTGCAACATTCCTTCAATTGGAGTTTGTTCCAGTGGATCATTTGTAATTCAAATATTATTGTACTTTGTATCATCCCACATGTATGGGAAATGTATTGTAACTCATTATTGAGAGCATGCAATCTTATGTTTATATGATGATGTAATAGTTAGGATCCTTTGTAACATTATTGGATGAGATTCTATATGATTGTAATATGGGATGTAGTGATACTTTCACTCTTGGTTTATGGATGTACTTTTATTAATGATTATTGTAATATAAATTGGTCAAGTTGTTTAATAATTATCTTTTACTTTTGTTTTAGTTGTGTTGCGATGTGACCTCATGTGCCCCAGAGAATGTAACCCTTAGTTGTTAATGTGCAATGTAAATGTAATTAATGTTCGGATGCATGCTTACTTTATGTTATTTAAAAAAAAAAATTGTTTGCAATGTTTGTTCTCTGGGGTTTGCACGATAGGCGTTACAAAGTACACTCATAAATTTACAATTATAACAATATTTCCCATACAATACCAACAAGAATTCGCTTAAATCACCAATCATAAAAATACACGTTCTTTAAATAACTAAAGTTGTCTCTCAACATAACGATCTTTTCTCATAAAACAGGAACCCAAGTCCATATATACCTCATATACTTAATCTTTTAACTATTCATATAAGTTCTAAACAATATAATTTTTATGAACCTTATTTATTCCTTGCAATATAGAAAGTGACTATCATTCCCTATTCACCATTTCAGGCAATAGAATATAAGAACTTTTAAATAACATTCTATCCATTATAATAACATCATAATAAAATAACCCTTTTTCTTTACACATTTAATATCATCAATTTTTCTCTAATTATAATCCATATAACTTAATCACATATATAATCCTGACATTTAACAAATCCTCTACGAGAACTTCAAGATTCCATCAAATCAAACAGGTTATTGTAAACATATTAACCATATTCATTTCAATTACAACCCGAACCCTTAACAAATATTTAATCATTGCACTAACCTTAATTTCCAAAATACAACATCACTAATTTTAAAATCAAACTTACCTACACCTTCCAACTCAAACACAATTATAACTAATTAATTTTCACATGATTCATTCAAATTAAATTTAATATAAATGCTTTAACTTTAAACATCACTTAAGAAGCATTTCAGGTAACTAAATAACTATGGTTAGGATTTCCTAAACCCAAGCAAAGTGATGGCATAGTGTAAGTATCAGTTAAATAATTAAAATTATTTGTGCATACTCAGAAGTCAATTAGATTTAATTTGCAACTCAAGGAATATTAAGACTGATAAGTTTATTCCATTTTCTCAATTTTATTCATAATGATCAAAATCAATCTTTTAAATAAATCATTTTATTATAAAATCATTCTTTGCACCTTCACAATAAAATCACCATCTTAGATTTAACTTATATTTAAATATAAATATACATTAAATGTATATATAAAAATATATACTAAATGTATATATCATTATATATATTTAATTATATAAATATTATTTAAATATATATATTTAAAATAAACCATTTACATCCCAAAACACAAAATATATTCCCAAATTATTTAAAATATGTATAAAAAATATATATATATATTATACATATATTTAAATAATAAATATATTAAAAAAAATATAACACATAATATATATTATATTTAATATATATATAATATAATTTTTTTTTTTAAAACTTCAAACCCTACCTGTAGTAGGGACGTGGCCCTGTGGGAGGCTACAATGAGCCCTCCCCACAGGGGGCGCTGCCTCCTGAGTCGCCTCCCTATGGGGGCGGCTGTGGGACAGGCCCTCCCCCACATAGTTTTTTATATAAATTTTTAAATTAAAAACAAATTAAAAAAATGCTTTTCCTCTGTTCTACAAATTTCCCAGGTTTTTTCACAAAAAAAATTTGACAGAGAGTTTTCCAGGCATGAAATTTCATGCATATTATATATATTACCAATATATATATATATATATCTCATTTTACATTCAGATTGAGTAATTTTTCTATAGAAAATGACAAATTAAGAAACTCTTTCAAACACAATTTCAAGAACTCAAATTCTGGAAATTTCAAATTTAAACAGAGGGGTTTCAAGATTTTCTTTAAATCTCTATTGTCTAAATTTTTCTGTTGTTTTCTTTGTCCATGATCTCCACAGAGGTTTTCAGTTTTGTTTTCTAAACTTGCATTGAAATTGAAACCAAAATCTTAAAACTTCATAACAATAAAACCAGAATAAAACCTGTGATCATGAACTTGAAGAACAAATTGATGTTGAGCTCCTCTGCAAATTCCACTCTTCCACCATTTCTTCCCAAGATCTCCACCTTTCATCCAAGATTGAATCCACAAAACCCAAAACCCTCTTTTCTTTTTTGCAACCAAATCTCTCCATCCACACACACACCAAAAATTGAAAATAAAACCCAAATGAAATATATTATCTCCCCCAAACTCAAATTCAAATTCAAAATGAAATTCCATGGCTTCTCCAAATCCTCCCCAAATTGAGTCAACTCTTCTAAAAAATCTTTTCCACCCAAAGTTATTGCATTTTGAAGATATTTGAATTTTAAATAACTTAGAACAAAATTCCAATTTCCAAATAGAATTTAATACATTTTAAAATTTTCTTTTCAAACAAAAGAATTTAAACTTTTAAAACTTTCTTTCCAAAAATAAACTAACACTTTTGATTCAAAAAAAAATGAATAACTTAATCAATTCAACACAATTAATTTAATTAATCAATAAAATAAATCTAATCCGAGATTAAATTATTTTATTAATTAAATTAAATTATTTAATAAATTAAATAACATTTTTAACAATATAGCCAAATTTATTTAAACAACTTAACTACAAAAGCCATTTATTTACTTTTATATCTTGAATTTAAATAGAAAACAAGGTGAAAAGGGACAACATATAACAACTACACTCGACTACAACCCGACTACGACCCGACGACACACCATGACCAGGGGAATGACTTGGCATAGAAAACCTAGCTACTATCTCCCAATCGATTACCATTGGTCAATGGACACGCTCAGACCTGTGAAACCAGGTGGAGTCGATGTCCTGTACCTGCAGTCCTGCAAACAAAACGAGTGTCGAACATGCATATAACATAGTAGACACACCGTGAAGGGGAAATCGTGGAATCACAGACGCTCGCATGCGAGTGATGTAATCCCGTATCCTTCACCAATACAGTATTACTAACTGACGAATCTAACATCAATAATATAATCAAAAGCATAAAGCATTGTTAATTTCAAATATCTGCTAAGCTAATCCAAAGCATGCCTTAATGATAACATCAGAGTAAAATACTATCACACCAAAAAAGAACATTCACATCGCTTAATAGTCAACGATCAAAAGTAACCAAGTACCAAAGTCACAACATAACACAAACACATAACCAAGAAAACACTGCCGATCAAAAGATCCAAAATGGAGGGGTGTTACAAAGAATTTTCATAAATAAGTAGTCAATATACTATATTCTAATTTATTTTGTGTTAGCTACATTTTCCTCACTTTTTTTAATGTTATTTATAGGTCTTTGCAAGATCATGGGGGTCTAAAAAGTAGCGATGTGAAAAAAGGCGTTTTTAACATGCCCAAAAATACGAAATTTCCACTTTTACTTTTTGTAGGCTTGGGTACTATATTCATTTTGGTTTGGTAATACCAACCCAAAATGAATATCTGTTTAGTTTAAGTTAGAATTTTTAATTCCATCGAGGCCAAGCCCGACCATTTTTTTTATTTTATATATTATAATAATTTTTTAATATATTTATCATATACAACATATGGAAATTAAATTAAAAAACATTATAATATTTATATAATATAATATTATTATATAATACTATATTATAATATAATATTATATTATTATATAATAATATATTATTTTATAATAATATAATACTATATAATAATATAATACTATATAATAATATAATATTATATTATAATATAATATATATATATATAATATTATATTTTACATTATACATTTAAAAAAAAACACTGCCAATTAATATATGGTCGGGTCCCATATATTTATTAAAAAAAGTATAATATAAGAAATGAATATTTATTTCTTGTGTTATAAATTAAAAAAGAAAAACCCAAGAGCTCATATTTATCTCATTGTGCGCGCATTATTTTACAAGCCAACTTAGATATCCGTTTGTAGGGAATCATTTTTCTTAAAATCAATCAAATTTCAAAGGTATGTTTGGATTTTTTATGTTTTTATTCAATTTATATTCTTTTCGCATTGTTTTTTTTGAATTTTAGTCTAAAATAGGGTAAATTTGATAGGTTTTTTATTGCATTAAAATCATTGTTAATTTTGAATTTTTTTATCAATTAACAGGCTTAAAATGGATCAAAATGAAAACCCTAAGATGAAAACCCTCCAAATCCTCCTTCACCGTGACTGTTGTTTCCAAACCAAAATGTGCCAACAATACATGAATCTATTCATAGAAATTTAGATCAATCGAGAAATGTATGTCAAATCTATGAGACACTCATTGAGCTATCAGGCATGAAAAACACTTTGGAAACAATCATTTCAAATGTTGAAACTTTGGTAACTCAACACAATAGAATTGCACAGCGGCGAGAGGAACAAAGGCTTAAAATGGATCAAAATGAAAACCCTCCAAATCCTGCTTCACTGTGACTATTGTTTCCAAACCAAAATGTGCCAACAATACATGAATCTATTCATAGAAATTTAGATCAATTGACAAATGTATGTCAAATCTATGAGACACTCACTGAGCTATCAGGCATGAAAAAAACTTTGGAAACAATCATTTCAAATGTTGAAACTTTGGTAACTCAACACAATAGAATTGCACAGCGTCGAGAGGAACAAAGGCAATTTTATGTCGATGGGTTATCATATGATGAGGTGAGGGCACTTGATATTGACAAAGCCCAATTAGATCAATTATTTATCAATCAAAGAATAGGACAACCTGCTAATGTGTAGGAACCAAAATTTTCAATTAAATGGTGCACCCATAGAGGCATATTAGATAATTTCTAGAGATGTTGGTGGATGGGTTTTTGATAAACCACCCAACAAAATCTTGATGTCCCTCAGTATTTTCTCCAAAAATTATATGTTGAGTTTGTGCTAGGGAAACATGTCAATTACTTTGACATGCGAGATTTCTAGGGTGTTGGTAGAGGGATGCCATAGCATAGACCTAGAGCATGCCGAGTCACCCCAATTTGTCCTGCTCCACCTATTGATGCCTTGACTTCACTACCTTACCCTGAGATTGTTGTAGATACAGGGACTCTGAGTATTTATGTCTTACATTCATTGAGTGATTATTTGGTCACGCAGAGCCATCATGTTGTGCAACCAAATTTGACGGTGCATCCCATCACGATGGTGTTGCACTTGATACATCCCATCACGATGGTGGTGCACCTACTACATCAACTTCCATTGGTACACCCTCATCAGCTCCCACTAGTCCACTGTCCTCTTTAGGACATATTTGTGTGCCTCATCATTGCATGATGTGCAACAATTTATGTTTGGGTCCTCTCTGACGGTCCATTGAGGCTACCATAGATACATCTGACTATGAGGTTCATGATATGTCAAATGTAGGAGTTGATGGAGCATGGAGTGGACCATTTGCAGGAGAGACATTGACTGCCAGGGACGATATGGGAGGACCGATAAGACTTAAAGTAATTTCATAGTGTGTTTTATGTAAATTCTTTCATATTTTATGAGAGATATTTGTACTAATACATGTTTATGTGCTGGAATATTTAATAGTTGTTGACAAAGGAGTAGATGTCGCAAGTGCAAGAGGGTATGCATACTGCCATTTCATTTTACCTATAGAATCAGTATATGATATTATTTAAATTGTTATTTTAGATATTAATTTTTGAAATTTATTATGTTTAAATACATGTACTACATATATTGATAGTCTACTGTAATCTTGTATTTTTATGCAATAACCTAGTTCTTATATAGCCTTGTTGACTAGGTCTCACCCATTGGATGAAGTTGCACAATAGGTATATATATATATTTTATTCTTGACATTATGATTGTATGTGCATGTGCATTTAAATTGTCCTACATTCTTGTCATTTTTTATATAGGAAACCATCTTAGCTGATTCATCAACTATGAACTCATCTAGTGTCGTAGCATCACAATAGGTATGTGTTTATTTTATATTGTAGATATTTATGCTTAGATAGGAGTAGATATTTGTTTAGAAGATATGATTATTTGTCAACAATTATATGTTAATTTTTATCATTTTTATTTTATTTTCTATAGTCCTCTGCTTGCCTCAACACTATGACAAGTGTGAGACCATTAATTTATACACAGACTCCTGATCTTCCTATGGGACAATCATATACATAATGTCTTGTAGAAAAGAGAGCAAGACTTGAGGTAAACAAGAATTTCATTATTGATATAATATAGTATATGTATATTGAATTTGATGTTAAATTCATAATTTATAAATGATAGTATATAAGTTTCTATTTACTAGTCTATCTTGTCAACCATTCACATAATTAATCTAATTTGTGGTTTGAATTGTTATTGTGTGGGAAACTTTAGAGCAACTAACTTCTTCGAGGAGGCTCTATTTTGATGGTCTAGCACATGATTAGGATATGATATAGATTGATATGTACTTAGGGTTAAATAGATCTTGAGATGGCATATATGCCACATTTTGTAAAACTTGTTCTAAGTAGGCATATGCCAAATTTGTATATGTACATACACAATTATTCTAAATTTTGATATATAAGAGTTGATATTTGATCTAATTTGTTCCTCATGTGCATGTCTTTCTAGTTTGAATTTTCAAAATGGAATATATAATTATCTTAGAATGGTTTAAAGTTATGATTAATAATGATATTATAGATTAACGAAATTGCATTTTAATATAACTTATGAATTACAATTGGTAATCCATCTATGTTAGATTTCATTCATATGAAGGTTCACATACATTACATTCCATGAGAGCATATTTCTTTGAGGAGTTTTTTCAAAAAATTAATTGTCTTTTCTATTGTACCACATTTTTCATACATGTTCACCAATACATTTTTATCAAACACTCAATTTGAGAATACCCATGATTTCAAGCTCTATTGAATGAATTTAAATTTGACATTTTTTTTTTTGAACTCGTGTAATGAAGTGGGCAACTGATTTTTATTTCAACAGATGTTAAAATTAATGAAAAATGGACACAACTTAATGAAATATGTCATGTTACAGTGTTCATTCGAAAATAATATAATCATCTTGATAAAAATAAATGTCACTCAATGTTCATTCAAGCTTAATAACATGTAAAAGGTATAAAATCATCTTGAATAAGAATCACTATCTTTCAACCATAGGGGTTTGATGCAACCTTCAAACAAAGTCCTTACAACTAAACAAGATACATGTTCATTAGATTGTTCATGTGAAATATATACAATAATCACAATCAACAATTAAGACATCACTTAACCATGATGCAACCATTAAACATACCAAATGAGTGTGATAGTACCATTAAACAAACCAAATAAAACTCCATGACATGCATGCTATTTGACCTTCGACATGCAATTTGTATTATCATAATGCATAACAATAAATGTTTCTAACCATAATGAATCAATAAGAAAACTAGGCATACTATATAGGCTTGATGCACACTAGTTATGGGTGATCCCACAATAGTGGTTTACAATTTTTGGCCAAACTGGGCACTGGAATAATTTTTTTAAACTAAATTTTCACTTTCAAGCACTTATAGCGGCTAAACCGTGAGGAATTTAAAGATGATGCAAACTAGAGTTTCATGAAATTTTATCCATAGATTCTAAATATATTTTTTAATTTTTTTTTGGAATCAGATTGCACTTCTTTTTCCATCTCCCTCGAAAACTAGTTTTTTTTCATAAAACAACAATTTTAAAAAGTGACTCTCACCGTATAACACATAACTTTTTTTCCATGAAGGATAAAATTATAATTCTTTCGAATCTAGATTTGTAACTCCGATATCTAGTGCTTCCACTTGTTTAGATAGTTTTTTATTGAATATTTTTTCTGTAATCAAGTTTTGAAGTAAAACCAATTACAATTTAGACATAGCGCGACTGCATAATGCGTAACATTTTTTGTATGTATCAAAATTCTTTTTTTTTTGTTGGATCAAGGAGTTCAATATCTGGTGCACTCATATTTTTCAATTTTTTTTTGATAATTTGCTATTTTTCCACAGATGTAGAATAGAGAGCTTGATTTTCGGTGAAAAACCTATGTTTAATAAAACTAAAAAAACAAATACATAATAAAACCAAAACATGTTAAAATTATAGTCATTGGATAGCTCGTTCCAAGGACTACCTAATTCCAATTGGGTTTGAGAAGCCTCCTCCATTTTCATCCTCAACCTGAGGTTCGACGTGTAAAAATATGGACTTTCAAAGTGCCTGAGGGGGAGAATGAGGGAAAAGGGGGATTCACTCAAACCCTAGTTCGAGTGAACCTCCTTTCCTTTTGCATTTTATTTGTTTTTTTGGGCAGGAAATGAGCGGTTAGTATTTATGGGTTTTCTTGAAGCTACAAGTTCGTTCAAACCCCTAAAACTATTTTTTTTTGCATGGGGTCATTTTTTGCTAGTTTTCCTCCCTCACTCAAATTGTAAACCACTTTTGTGGGTTTACCCTCATAATGCACACTTCAAACAAAAGAAATAAAAATGATATGATATTGTCATATATGTCAATCAACCTTGACCCACACCAAACTTGCTATATCACAATTGATATCATATATGCCCTTGAACCTAACACAATTGAGATTTTGTATTTGGTAAGAATTTATGCAGGAAAAGAAAGTGACATATGATGGTTAAGGTAGATTTGAATAGATGAAGTTGTTGTCCTAAGTATTGAAAGCTCTTTCAAAAAAAGGGATCTTGTTTTCTTCAGTGTTGAAATTGAAGCAAAACAACTGAAGACTAAAATTAACCACTTACAAAAGGAATGAAAAGATAAGAAGAATATTTTATCGTCAAAGAAAAGGAGGTTAGTCAGCTCTAAAAATAGTTCCATTACATGTGGATGGATACATTTAGGCTTGAAATGGCCCTATTTCAAACCCAAACATGCCCAAACAGTTAGAGCTACATTGGATCAACTATATCCCTTAAGAGTCCAAAGTGCAAAAAGGGAACAATATTTGACAAGATATTACTTAGAGACTGTGATGCTTAAAAACTATTTTTTTGAGGCTATGAGATCATGTTGGGACCCTCTACAATAACCTCTCTTGTTTTTTTCTATCTCAAAGGAATTTTCCAGTGGTGACGAGTTTTCAGTTGAGGAAAAAGTTGTTAGATGCAAGCAGTGTAAAGATGCAAAGTGGTACAACTTTTGTTCTCCAACTCATACGACCAAACAAACTGTTCCAACACATCTAGATGGGTATGTTTACGCTAGGAATGGTCCTATTTTTCACCCAAACATGCCAAATCACTCTGAGCTACATTGTACTAACGATTTCCCTTAAGAGTCCCAAGTGGTAAAATACAACAATCTTTGACAGGCTATTTCTTGGAAACTGTGATGCTTATAGACTCTCCGTCTGAGGCTATGGGATTATGTTGGAACCATCTACAATAACCTCTCTTGGTTTTTTCTATCTCAGAGTCATTTTCCCGTGGTGACGAGTTTTCAGTTTAGTTAAAAGTTGTCAGATGCAAGCAGTGTAAAATTGCAAAGTGGTGCAACTTTCATTCTACAACTCGTACAACCAAGTGGACTATTCCAACATGTCTATATGGGTACATTTACACTAGGCATGGTCCTATTTTGCACCCAAACACATTGAACCACTCTGAGCTACATTGAACCAACCATTTCCCTTAAGAGTCCAAAGTGCTAAAAGGTAGCAATCTTTGACAGGCTATTACCTAGAAACTGTGATGCTTACAGACTCTCTGTCTGAGCTATGGGATCGTGTTGGGACCCTCTACAGTAACCTCTCTTATTTTTTTCTATCTTTGGTGTAGTCACAGTAGGAGGGTCCTCAAAGAGAACATTCTCGACCGTGCAACAAGAGTTACACAATAGAAGCCACACGAAATATGGAGGAAAATGTAGGTTCAAACTTTCATATTACCAAAAAATTTAGTTACAATCAACCAACAACACTTGGGTTCACAGATTGGGCTCACATGCCTGATACAACATGCTTGAAATACATTATTCCTATATGCTCCTTAATATGCGCTAAAATCTTACATATCAAATACCATATTCATCCACTAACTATCCTAATTATTTTTTACAATGTTTTATATCACATCCATAGATCTAGAATCCTTCGTGCCAGCCAAAGATCATTACAATCTTCGATGAATGAAACGTAATGTGTGCGTGAAATAGGCTAGCCTTAAATTTGAATTTCTCCTCTGCAGGTGCATAGGATGAAGTGCAGACCAAAATTAAGGTCAGGGACACTCCACGAAACAATTTAGAACACACTGCAAGGATCCACAAGTTATGGGAAGGATCCACAAGAGACAAAACTAGTCGTTAGGCTCGAAACTACTCTGATGCTCTATTCTAGAAACTGTCACTTAATCCAGAAGTGATAACTTGCCGGAAAAAAAGATCCAATCATTTTGAAATATTGGAATAAAGGAAAATAAACATGTCCACGATGAAAAAATAGATCCATAGGGTCCAGTGAGAAAATATGATGAAATGCTAAATTTGCCAACTTGAACTGAACAAGAATTGAACAAGAACAAAACTGGAATGAAAATATTTTTGGTTGATGTAGGATTGCAAAGGACCAAGGATACTCCTGCATCATACATCTGGGGTTATTTGAAAAGTGAGTCCCTCACTTTACTAGGGCTAAAGGAAAACTAATATGGTCTACCTTAGCCTAAGAAATTCAAGAAGAATCCTCCACTGGTCTGCCTTTCCACTTCACAAGATATTATTTATATTGTCTTCAACATGTTTTCCTCCCATCTCTGATATCCAAAATATCTTCTATCTTGTCTGATTATTGTTTAGGAAACTATTTCTCCAATTTTTCTTTACTGTCTTCACTAAATTATGCTTCATGGTACTGATGTAGATCTGCAATGTTCAATATAGGTGATATACCCATGCCATTTGGTAACTCTACTTCATATGCATTTCCTGAATCAAATTTCTTCAAAATATTATAGGGTCCAAACTTCCTCATCTTGAGATTATTGTATGTGCCAACTAGAAATATTTCCTTCCTCAAATACACCATCACTTCATCTTCAACTTTGAACTCCTTATGTCTTCTTTTTTCATCTGCTCGCTGCTTATACTTTTGGTTCATATCTTCCAATTGTTGCTTTACTTGAGTATGCACTTTCTTCATATGTTCTACAAATTCCTCTACTTTTGCACTCCTTTTATCTTCCTTACTAATGTCTCGTAACTCTAATATACCTCTAGGATAAACTCTTGTAACAATCTCAAAAGATGTCTTTCCAATACTCCTGCTCACTAAATTATTGTAAGAAAACTTTTCTTGTGCAAGGACTAAATCCCAACTTTCGGTCTTCTTCCCAACCAAACATCTCAAAAAATTCCCCAAACTCTTATTTACTACCTCTGTCTGTCCATCAGTCTGTGGGTGAAAAGTAGAGCCGAACTTTAAATCTGTCTTTAACTTCTTCCAAAGTGTCCTCCAAAAGTAACCAACAAACTTTGTATCTTTGTCTGAAACAATACTCCTAGGTAATCCATGCAATTTGACCACTTCCTTGAAAAACAAGTTTGCTACATGTACTACATTTGTTGTCTTCTTACAAGGTATGAAATGTGCCATTTTAGAAAATCTATCCACCACCACAAATATAGAGTCATTACCTCTCTATTTCTTCAACAAGCCAAGTATGAAATCCATGCTGATATCCTCCCAGGTCTCCTCGAAACTATCAAAGGCTTATACAATCCAAAATTATGACTACTCCCTTTTGTAGCTTGAAAAAATCTACAACTTTGCACAAATTTCCTAACATCCTTATGAATCTGTGGCCAAAAGTAATTCTCACTTACCAATGCTACTGTCTTATCAATTCCAAAGTGTCCTGCCAAACCTCCACTATGTTTTTCTTTCACCAAGCTATCCCCCATTGAACTTCAGGGTATACACAAGTGATTCCCTCTGAACAACATATCCACCTAAATGAAATAATCCAACCACTAACTCCTATCCTCCAAGAATGTTTCTTTACAAGCTCTCCAAGGTTCTACAAAATCTAGGTCTTCCTCATACAAGCTCTTCAATTCATCAAAGCCTAATACCTCCACTCTCATCTCTTCCATTAAATTCCTTCTCCTACTCAAAGCATCAAAAACTCTATTTGACTTTCCACTCTTATGTTTCAAAACAAAATTATAACTCTGCAAGAATTCCACCCATCTCATGTGTCTCTGATTCAACTTACCTTGACTGTTCAAATACTGCAATTCCTGATGATCTGTATACAACACAAACTCCTCAGGAAACAAGTAATGTCTCCACTTCTTCAAGGATTGAACTATGGCATAAAACTCTTGGTCATACAATAAATACCTTCTCCTATCATCATTCAATTTCTCACTGAAATAAGCTATCGGTCTTCCTTCTTGACTTAATACTGCTCCAATTGCATTTCCACTTGCATCACAGTCTACTTGAAATACCTTATTAAATTCTGGTAAAGCCAACATAGGCTTTTTAGTAACCTTCTATTTCAACAACTCAAAACTCTGATATGCTCCAAATTTCCACCTAAAATCTTTCTTATCCCCTCTCATTGTTGTTGTTGTCATAGGACTGTAAATAGAACTAAAATTGCTAATGAACTTCTGGTAGAAACTATCCAATCCATGAAATGATCTTACCTCTCCAATGCTTTCTGGTGTAGGCCATTCAACAATTGCTCTTACCTTCTCAGGATCCATCCCCAATCCATCCGCAGATATCACAAATCCCAAAGATACCAATTCTTCCTTCATGAAACTACACTTATTAATGTTTATCAACAATTGCTCTTCTCTCAACCTTTGCAAAACTTGTCTTCTATGCAACAAATGTTCTTCTCTAGTATTACTAAAAATTAAGATGTCATCCAAATAGACACAAACTTACCCAGGAATTTCTTCAATACCTCATTCATCAGCTTCATGAAAGTACTCAGTGCATTTGTTAGTCCAAAAGACATCACCAACCACTCATACAATCCTTCATTTTTCTTGAATGCTATCTTCCACTCATCCCCTTCTCTGATTCTAATCTAATGATATCCACTCTTCAAATCTATCTTTGTAAAGTATTTAACTGCACTCAAACAATCCATAATGTCATCCATCTAGGGCAAAGAAAATCTATACTTCACTGTGATTTGTTTATGGCTCTAGAGTTTGTACACATCCTCCACTCTCCATCCTTCTTAGGTGCTAGCACAACAGGTACTACATAAGGGCTTAATCTTTCTTTGATCAAACCCTTCCTCAACAAATATTGCACTTGTCTATTCAACTCTTCATTCTCTGCTGGTGTCATCTAGTGTGTTGCTTTATTAGGAAAACTAGCTCCAAGAATCAGATCCATGCAATGACTAATACTCCTCATAGGTGGCAATCCATCAAGTACATTATTTGAAATGATATCTTCATATTCTTCCAGCAACTCCTTTATCTCCTCCGGTTGTTCTTCTACATGCTTCAAGTCTTTAGCCTTCTTAGGAACCAAGGCATAGAACATGTTCTCATGTCTCATTCCATCTAGAAATCTCCTTCCATCAACCAAACAAATTCTAGCATTCATACAAACCTCAACTTTAGGAACATCCTCCAATGGAAACAAATTCTGCTTCATCCCACTAGCAACAATGGTATATGTGTTCTTTCCATCATGAATAGCCTATCTATCATACTACCAAGGCCTTCCCAACAAAACATGGTATACATCCATAGGCATGATATCACACAAAACTTCATCATGATAATTTCCTATCTTCAATTTCACCAAACATTGTTCACTTACCAGTATCTTATGCTCATCTTGAATCCATGTTATCTGATAGGGCTTCGAGTGTTTCAATCTTTCCAACTTCAATTTAGTCACCATTTCTTCAGAAACCAGGCTCTCAAAGATTCCACTGTCAATAATCACTCTGCAAGATTTACCAACTAGCTTGCATATGGTCCAAAAAAAATTCTTTCTCTACAACGGTTCCTGCTCCATCTCACTTTGACACAATATTCTTTTGTCCACCAACACTTCTCCCTCTTCTGGTTTATTAGATGATCTGGCATGATCCTCCTCAACAAAGGTTGTTCTTCTATGGTTCTTTGTCTTTCTGCTTGTCTCTCCCTAATTACATTCAAATGATCTATGTACTTCACCACACTTAAAACAAGCTCCCCTAAATACTCTTTTCTCATGTCCTCTATCAACTTTTCTATAACCCTCATTCTAGTAACCACCATATCCTCCTCTTTGGTAAGAGTTTCCATCATCTATATGGTATGAATTATCATTCTTATTGACTTCCTTATCTTTATTCTGATATGAAAAAGATCCTCTTCCTCCTCCGATAAAAGTTCTTCCTCTCTGAAATCTTCTGCCTCTTCCTATCTGTCTCTGCTCATGTCTTTTATTCAGATTCTCTTCTATTTTTAGGGCACATTGATATGCCTCCTCCACACTCAACAACTTGATCAAACTAATCTAATCCTGTATAGATGGCTTCAAGCCATTCACATATCTGGCTACTTGCTCGATTTCATCCTCTGAATGTCTAGATTTGATATTCAACTTGTAGAACTCCTCAGTATACTTTTTCACACTTGCTACTTCTGCTTCAAATCCTGTAACTTCTAGAAAAAACTGATTTGATAGTCTACGGGCATAAACTTCGTCTTTAACTTATTCACCATCTAATCCCATGATTTTATCTTCTCCTTTCCTCTTGTTTTCCTATTTGTCTGCAAATGTTCCCACTAAAAGGATGCATGTCCTTTCAACTTTGTAAAAGAAAATTTCACCTTCTTGTCTTTGGTGGTACCTTCAAAATCAAAATACTTATCCATCTCTGTTATCCAATCAAGTAATTCATCTGAATCCAACTTACCACTATAATTCGGTGGTTTGAAATGTGGTTTAGTATTTACTCTGGTTAGGGCTCTTATGAACGTCTCTTCTTCCTGATCAAGGTTAGGTTGATTTTCTCTTTCCCCTTCTTATTCTTCTACCTCTTCATTACTCACATCATCAACTGGTCGACCTCTCCTTTGGGCCGTTTCAACTACTTCTAATCTAGAAAAAAATCCTCTCAACATCTCTATTATAGTTGGGTCTCCATTTCCACGTGCTCCATTTCCTCTACCATTTCTTCTTCCTGCCATCTTTACACAAGTCCTCTACAACTACAGGTTGGATCCTTGATCTGCCACCCCACAACAAATCTTCAACAGGACTCCGCAAACTCTGACGATCTCTCATAGAATGAATCTCACTCTGATACCAATTTGGTGCAGTCATCATAGGAGGGTCCTCAAAGAGAACAGTTTGGACTGTGCAACAAGAGTTACACAATATAAGCCACACAATAAAATGGAGGAAAATGAAAATTCAAACTTTCATATTACCAAAAATTTCACTTACAATCAGTTAGCAACATCCGGGCTCACAGATTGGGCTCATAGGCCTAATACAACATGCTTGAAATACAATATTCTTATATGCTCCTTAATACAAGCTTAAATATTACATATCAAATCCCATATTCATCCACTAACTATCCTAATGATCTGTTACAATGATTTATATCACATCCAGAGATCTAGAATCCTTCGCATTGGCCAAAGACCATTACAATCTCCGATGAAGGAAACGTAATGTGTGTGTGAAATAGGTCAGCCTTAAATTTGGATTTCTCCTCTACAACTGCATAGGATGAATTTTGAACCAAAATTAAGGTTGGGGACACTCCACAAAACAATTCGGAACACACTGCAAGGATCCACAAGTTACGTGAAGGATCTGCAAGAGACAAAACTAGTCATGAGGCTCAAAACTGCTCCGATGCTCTGTTCTAGAAACTGTCACTTAATTCAAAAGTGATAACTTACCAGAAAAAAGATCCAATCATTCTAAAATCTTGGAATATGGGAAAATGAACATGTCCATGATGAAAACATAGATCCACAAGGTCCTGCGAGCAAATATGATGAAATGTTGAATCTGCCAACTTGAACTAAACAAGAACTAAACAAGAAAAAAAATTAATGAAAATATTTTTGGTTGATGTAGGATTGCAAAGAACCAATAATTCTCCTACATCAATCTCAAAGGAATTTTCCCATGGTGACGAGTTTTCAGTTGAGGAAAAAGTTGTCAGAAGCAAGTAGTGTAAAGTTGCAAAGTGGTGCAACTTTTGTTCTACAACTTGTACAACCAAATAGACTATTCCAACACATCCATATGGGTACGTTTACACTAGGAATGATCCAATTTTCACCCAAACACACAAAACCACTCCGAGCTACATTGGACTGACAATTTCCCTTAAGAGTCCATAGTGCTAAAAGACAACAATATTTGAAGGGCTATTTCTTGGAAATCATGATGCTTACAGACTCTTGGTTTGAGGATATGTGATCATGTTGGGACCCTCTAGAATAACGTCTCTCAGTTTTTGCTATCTCAGAGGTATTTTTCCGTGGTGACGAGTTTTCAATTGAGGAAAAAGTTGTCAGATGCAAGCAGTGTAAAGTTGCAAAGTGGTGCAAATTTCATTCTGCAACTTGTACGACTAAATTCACTATTCAAAAACATCAGGATGGGTACTTTTATGCTAGGCATGGTCCTCTTTTGTAACCAAACACGCTGAACCACTCTGAGCTACATTGGATCGGCGATTTCCCTTAAGAGTCCAAAGTGCTAAAAGGTAGCAATCTTTGAAGGATTATTTTTCAGAAATTGTGATGCTTATAGAATCTTCATTTGAGGCTATGCGATCATGTTGGGATCCTCTACAATAACCTCTCTTTTTTTGCTATCTCGGAGCTGTTTTCTTGTTTTGACAAGTTTTCAATTGAGGAAAAAATTGTTAGATGCAAGTAGTGTAAAGTTGCAAAGTTGTGAAATTTTCATTTTGCAACTCGTACAACCAAATAGACTATTCCAACACATTTGGATGGGTAATTTTATGCTAGGAATGGTCCTATTTTGTACCGAAACACGCTAAACCACTCCAAGCTACATTGGACCAACGATTTACCTTAAGAGTCCAAAGTGCTAAAAGTTAGCAATCTTTGATGGGCTATTACTTGGAAACCATGTCACCTAGAAATAATCCATCTGAGTCTATGGGGTTATGTAGGGCCCCTCTACAATAACCTCTCTATTTTTGATATCTCTAAGGAGTTTTCCTATGGTGTCAAGTTTTTAGTTGATGGAAAAAGGGTTAGATGGATGGAATGTAAAGGTGCAAAGGGGTTTAGGGTTCGTTTTGTTCTTTGTGAGTAATTGAAAAAGTGAATCATTTACTCAAATACACTTAATTCATGAACTACACACATGAATATAAAATAATACGGATGAAAACACGTAGGTCATAAAGTATACATTGGAATACTCATAAATGATAAAGTATACACTTGAATACACGTAAAGTATACACAATACACATGATATTATCATTCAAAAATTGCTATCAAATATAGGATTTACAAAATGCCATGTAGGCATAACAAAATTGGCCCTAATACATAGTCATTTCATAGTAGGGGAAGGAAATAGATCATGCATTGCCTTTGCGGTCGGCATAGTCTTCCACAATAGTAGCATGTTGACATTCTAGAGTGACAAGCACCTGTACAAACCATCAAGACAACATTTAAAATACATACAATAGAAAAGATGCTTAGAATAACAAATCTATATTATTCTAAACAACCTAAGTGATGATGAAATGGTAATGCAAACTAGAAAAGATGCTTAGAATAACAAATCTATATTATTCTAAACAACGTAATTGATGATGAAATGGTAATGCAAACTATAAAAGACACTTACAATAACAAATCTAGATTATTCTAATATGTCACATACCTCTGCCAAAGGATCGAATTTGGCTATTATTGTAGTAGCTCCATGATCAATCATGCCAAAAACATCGTAATATACTTCGAATGACATATCTATATGGTCACAATATAAAAGATTTTTAGAATAACAAATCTATATTATTCTAATCAACCTAAATGATGATGAAATGGTAATGCAAACTATAAAATATGCTTGGAATAAGAAATCTATGTTATTCTAATCTATCGCATACCTCTATCAAAGGATCAAAGTTGGCTATTGTTGCAGCAACTCCATGATCAATCATGCCAGGAACATTGCAATAGACTTCATATGAGAAATCTATATGGTCACAATAGAAAAGATGCTTAGACTAACAAATCTATATTATTCTAAAAAACATAAATAATGGACCTTAGCAGATAAACAATATCAAAATGTGATGAAAAATATCATACCTGTCCCATACAACAAATGATCCACTACTCAAGTGTTCCTGAAGGGTCATCTCTTACCTTTAGAGTTTCTAGTAATGCTTCATGATCACCGCTACTAATTATCCATAGTTTTTTTGTTTTTGGTCTAACATGATGTCTCAATAACTTAACATTTGTTGCTATAAAAAGGTGTGAATATATGAGAATGGCTTTGTGTTTCTCATAGTCTTCAAATGGAGGTATGTCGTTCTTTCTAATCATATATGTTTGCAACCAAGTTCTGGAAACAACAACTGAATCTATATGATCATAAGTTTTTTTATCAATATCTAAATATACTTAGAATAACAAATCTATATTTTTTCTAAGCGACCTAAATGATGATGAAATGGTAATGTAAACTAGAAAAGATTCTTAGAATAAAAAATCTATATTATTGTAAACAACCTAAAAGATGATGAAATTGTAATGCAACCAAGTTCAAGAAACAACAACTGAACATGTAGGATACATGAACCCATCATCATTTGTCATTAGTTGTGTTAGCTTTTTCTTTCCCTATACACATCGTTCCAACCAATAGTCTGATCCCTCTTCATTCCCCTATAGTGCTACAACTACATAGACACATCTTGGTTATACAAGATCTAAAAGATGATTGTATTCAAGTGAACTTTCCATTACATCTTCTAATGAGGATTATCCTATAGATAAAAGGGTTAGGTACTATGGAATCCATGTATCTACCTAGAATCACTTGATTTGCACTTATCCTAATCACACTGAATATAATTCTAACAAAAAAAAGCCATCTCTCATGTCCATATGGTCCATCCACTTCCATCTGAGCTTCGAAATGAATGCATCTTTGAATAATCTATAATTGTTTGATATTCCATTCTATCTCCCATTGTGCTCTCCTCAACCAACCAAAAGAACTTACGCACTTGTGAATCAAGTGTCCCTCCTCATGATAGTGTATAAGTACACCAATCCACAATAGAATGCTCATCACTAAATGTTACAACACCTCTGATCTTCATTTGTTCCTTAACCAAAGCTCTCTTCACACATGCACTTGCGCCATCATGCTCACCTTTTTCATGCCTATCTTCAAAAAAATCCAAATATGTGGTACACCCCTCTCTATATGCATCGCGCTCAACTAATAAAACATGTGAGCATCTTGAATTCCCCTGTGCACTTATATGACAAAATCAGACGTTGACCCATTGCAATTCCTTTTCTTGCAAGAACTCAATTTTTTTTGAAAACAATGTTGTAAGAACTAAAATGAGTGAGATATATCATCACTCATGTAAAATGGGTACTCCCTGATTATCTTCCTATCCTATTTTGTATTATCAGGGGCATGCCTATATGTTATGTGGACAAAAATATCAATTTGAATAGAATTATAATATTGTGATTGAACTTCATTTTGTGGTTGCAATGTGTAATTTTCAGCAAAATCAACTACAGATACAATAGTTCCAATGGGGAAAGAGTCCTTACACATCTTGAATTTCCGATCCAACCACTATGACCTGTGGCTGTGCCTTGCATACTTATAGAAAATATTTTTCTTAAAATATGAAATAAAATCAGCAATACTTACCTCTGTTGCAACAAACTCATGTCAAGAACCCTCATCTCCACTCTTCAATGTGTATTTGATTGTTTCAAACTTTTTTTTCTGAATATTTTTGTTACCAAAATGATGATCGTTTCCCTCGTGAAAGCATGTTACAAACTTTGATAAACCACCACATTGCAAATACGTTTCATTTAAACAATAACTTCTATAAAATAAGCAACCATCACCTCTAATACATAAAAATGAATCTAACAACTCCATGGATGACTTGGGAAGCTGCACTACATGACACTCCTGAAACATTTCGTCAGTATGCATAGTAGAAAAAATATGGCATAACAATTCATGATACATTGAAAACTCAACATGGTATTTACAACATGTATTACAAACATTAATAGGTACACAATAAAATGGATTGCAAGACACAAAATCCCTTTGTGAGATTTGAAAATTTGGATGTTCTTGAAAAAATTGTTTGTACAAAATTGTTTGGCTACATTCCAAAAATGTTTAGGATGTGGTGTACAATCTTGATTACTAATTCGTAACTTTAAAACATCCTTTACATTCGGTGATACTCTGGAGTGAGAATTCCAATATTGTTCAATTCGCATCTTTACATTATCAGTTAGTTTTTTATCAACACCTGGAAGCCTCCCACTAAAATCCCACGTATCATTTTGAAGAGGACTATCGAGTCTTCCTCTTTTTGAGAGTGCTCTATTCAATGTTTTACAACTTAAGTTAAAATCAATACAAGTTTGTCTCATTAAACGATCATTTCTCAAATGATGGCTTACTAGTGAGGTTGTGATCACTCTTTAAGCAGCCCTTTTATCTTTTTCCTTACTAGTCTTTCCAATAGATGTTAGAGAATTAATTTTTTTTTTTACAATTAGACTATTTTTTTCTGATTATTTTGTGAGATGAATCTTCAATTTTTTTAATAATGGTCTCATTTTGTAAATATTAATTAATTGCACAAAAAGTTGACATTATTTAGTTAATTTCTTATTGGAAAATAATTCATTGAACATTTTGGTAGCCCACAAACGAACTGATCATTGTGACCTTTTTCCTTCAAGATTATCAGTTATGTTCTCATCTATTTCAACCAACCATTTAGGGGTTCTTTTGTAATTAGGTGTTACATAAGGTTCATTTTCAACATTTTCAATGTTATGAACATTTTCATTATCAAGTACAATGTTATTAACATTTTTATTCTCACTATTTTGAATATTTTCAACATTTTCAATAAGAATTTCATTTTCAACAACATTTTCATTGTCAATAACAATTTCATTTTCAACCACATTTTCATTTTCAACATTTTCAATAACAATTTCATTTTCAATAACATTTTCAATGGCATTTTCATTATCAATGTTGTTCACATTTTCATTTTCAATTTCCACATTTTCAATTTCAATATGATGTTCAATATTTTCAATTTCTATTTCATCTTCACTTGAGTTAAAATTTAATGGTTCGAAAGAAGCTTCAATTTGAATATTTTGCATACCTTGTCTTCTTTTCCTATGAATTTCTCTATCTTTTGCTCTATATGCTTCAATTTCATCTATTGTAAGGTTCCTTTTACCTTTTCTCTTACAACGACTGCTACTCCCCATTGCACAAACAAAAAAACAAAGACAAATGATTGGAATTCTAAAAAAAGTGTAAAAAAATCTTTTAAAAGTTGAATTTTGTTTGATGCAGACAAAAAGCATGAGAATTTCATGACAGAAAGAATGTAGGGACCGTTGAAATACTCAAAATGGTCCCATTTTTGTTTTTTATATAACTTACAAAACGAATATCCATTTCAAAATGGATATTCATTATGTCTTCCACTTGACATGTTGTAAGTCTACCTTTACAATCCTAGAAAAGGAAACAGATATTCGTTACCTTTAGTCTTTTAAATTACAATATGTCAATATATATATATTTATTATATATTAATATACTATGTTAATTTATTATATATATTTATATATTATATACTATATATTAATATATATTATATATTAATATTATATTAATTTATTATATTAATTTATATATTATATAGATATTATATTAATATTATATTATATACAATATATATATATATTGTATAACTTTGTTCCTGTCCCTATCAAACAAAGCGGTATTTTCATTATTATTTATTATTATTTATTTATATGTATATATATATTATGTATATTATAATATATATTATATCTCTTCTCTCTATCACCTCTCTCTCACGGTCTATTATATCCCTCTATCTCTCTCCCCTCTATATATCTATCTCTTCCTCCCCTCTTCCCCTTTCTATCTCTCTCTTCACTCTCCTCTCTCTTCCTCTTGTCTTTCCCTCTCCTCCCTCTCTCTTTCCTCTCCCTCTCTCTCCTCTCTCTCCCTCTCCTTCTCTTCCATCTCCCTCCCTCTCTCTCTCTCTCCCCCTCCCTCATCCCTCCCTCCCCCCTCCATCTCTTCCTCCTCTCTTCCTCTTCCCTCCTCTTCCTCTCTTTCCCTATCTCCCCTCCCTCTCAGTCTTTCCCTCCTCCTCTCCCCCTCTCCCTCTCCCTCTCCTCCCTCCCTCAGACCCCTCTCTCTCTGTCTCCTCTCTCCTCCTCCTCTCTCTTATCCTCTCCCTCACTCCACTCCCTCTCCACTCCCTCCTCCTTCCTCCTCTCACTCTCTCCCTCCATTCCCTCCTCTCTCTCCCTCTTCTCTCTCCTTTCCTCTCTCCCTCTCCCTCTTCCCTCCCCCTCTCTCCACTCTCCTCTCCCCTCTCCCTCTCTCCTCTCTCTCTCTCCTCCCTCCTCTCCTCTCTCACTCCTCTTCCTCCTCATTCTCTCTCCTCCCCTCTTCCTCTTCTTTCCCTTCCCTCCATCTCCCTTCCCCTCCTTCTCATCTCCTCCACCTCTCTCCTCCTCTGTCTCCTCTTGTATCCCTCTCTCCTCTCTCTCTCCCATCTCTCTCTCCTCTCTTCTCTCTCTCTCCTCTCTTCTCTCTTCTCTCTCTCTCCTCTCTTCTCCCTCTCTTCTCCTCTCTCTTCTCTCTCAGTCTCTCTCCCTCTCTCCCTCTCTCTCTCTCTCTCTCATCTCCTCCCTCCTTCTCTCTCCAGGTCTCAGTACTCTCTCCCTCTGGGTCCCTCTCTCCTCCTCCCTCTCTCCCTCTCTCCCTCTCTCTCCCTCTTCTCCTCTCTCTCTCCCTCTCTTTCTCTCTTCCTCTCTTCCTCTCACCCTCCCTCTCTTCCTCTCAGGTCTTTCCCTCTCTCCCTCTCTCTCTCTCTCTCGCATTCTCCCTATCTTCCTCTCAGGTCTTTCCCTCTCTCCCTCTCCCTCTCCCCCTCTCCCTTTGGTGTATGCATTAATTTTTGTGGTGGATCTTTTGTTCTCTCTTGTATCTATAGGCAGTGAGCCTCCCTATTGGACAGTGAGTCCTTTTTGTGGACAATGAGTCCTTTTTGTAGGCAATGAGCCTTTGTACTTGGACAATGAGTCCTCTTTTGGGTAGTGAGCCTTTGTATTCTATTTATAATATTTTATATTGAGTTAACCCTCACCATGGTTTTTCCCTCATTGGGTTTTCCACGGAAAAATATGGTGTTTATTGTGTTGATTTGCTTTATGTTATTTGTGTTTCATGCTCTTACTTAATAACATAATAGTGTGGTTGTGGAATTAATAAGTGTTGAGTTTTAAGTTTGAATTGTGTGACAACTGATTCACCCCCCCCCTTAGTTGTCCTGCACCTGTTTAACAATTGGTATTAGAGCTTTGGTTCCTTGTTGTTGAGCTTAACCATGTAAGGAAGATCTGATGGTGCATAAGTTGGTGATCTCTACGTTCAATGGAACTAACTACAATGATTGGAAGGGACAGATTAAATGATATATTATCTCCTTTGGTTTCAAGACCTAGAAGGCTATTGAGACAAAGTATACATACCCATCTGATGGTCTTACTACTACATATGAGATCTCTACTTATGAAGAGAATGAGAAGGAAAAGTATGCTATTTGCAGTTGTTTATCTAAAAATGAGTGAGTGAAGGTTTCATCTTTGGAAACTACATATGAAGTCTGGAAGAAGTTGGAAGACATGTATGAAAGAAATGAAAGAGTGAAATTGACAAAGAAGCTGGTGGTGAAGCACAAATTTGTGAATCTGAAGATGGAAGAAGGTGAAGAGTTTACAAGTTTCTTTCAGAGGCTCGAATTGACTGCAAATAAAGTTATAAATCAAGGAGGAAAAATATCAAATGAAGTTATAATTGAGAAGATCTTGATAACCTTGCCGAAGTGCTACAGTGATAAGATCTTAGTTATTGAAGAATTATATAATCCTAAGACTTACACTTTGGAATAGTTGTTCAACACCTTGCAAGAATTTGAGTTAAGAAAGTTCCAGAAATAAGACAAGATAGAAGAAAAGACAGGAACAAAATTTTTGGCATTGAAGATTGAAGAGGAACCATATAGTGATGGTGTTGATGAGTTGGAAGCAAACTTCACCAGGAAGTTGAAGAAAGGAACCAAAAAGCATAAAGGTAAGTTTCCCTTTAAATGTTTTAGTTGTGGTAATATTGGTCATTATGCTTCAAGATGTTCAAATAGAGTTTTGCATAAGAAGAACAAGGATTATAAGGATAAGGATAGAAAGGATAAGAGATATAAGAAGTTGTACTATGTTAAAAAAAAAGCAGAAATTTCTGATGATGAATCTGAAAATGAGGTTGATGATAGTGATTGCTTATTCTTAGCTTTAGAAATTAAATTTGTATCCACTAACCTTGGAAAATGTGTAAGAAAGAATGCTCTAGAGAATAAGAGAAATAGGATGGAAGGTACTTTGGTTATTGCTTTTCATGCAAGATAGGATGAAGACTACTGGGTAATTGATAGTGGATGTTCAAATCACATGACCAGAGAAGTGAGTAAGTTTACTAAACTTGAGAAATATGATGGTGGTTTAGTTATGTTTGGTGATGATTTAGGAGCTAAGATCTGTGGGAAAGGTTCAATTAGTTTTTATGGAGTGCATGTTACTGATGATGTATATTATGTGAAGGATTTGAGGCATAACCTTCTAAGTATTGGTCAGATGTGTAGCAATGGTTTCAAACTTGTGTTTCAGAATAATACCAATGAAATTAGAAAAGGACCAAGAAGTAGAGATATGATTACTACTAGAAAAATAACTCATGGAAACATCTACCAGTTGGAGGGAGTTGATGTTCATTTTCTTGTATCTCAAATTAGTGAAAGTTGGTTATGGCACCAGAGAATGGGACATGTGAATTTTGATAACCTGGTCAAGATTAGTGCAAAGGAGATTGTTCGAGGATTTCCTAGAATCACAAGACCTGCTAATGCTATCTACAAAAGTTGTCAATTGGGGAAACAAACAAGATGCAACTTTAAGGGAAAAGAGCATTCTACTATTGGAATGTTGGAATTAGTTCACACTGATCTTTGTGGTCCAACTAGAACTAGAAGCCTGAATGGTGACATATATTTCATGCTGCTTATTGATGATTATACTCAAATGATATGGGTTTCTTTTCTTAGAGAAAAGACTCAGGCTCTGGATAGGTTTAAGGTATTCAAAGCAAGAGTGGAAAATGAAGTAAATTTGAAAATCAAGTGTTTGAGATTTGATAGAGGTGGAGAATTCACTTCTGGTGAGTTTAATGCATTATGTGATCAACATGGCATAAGAAGACAATTTTTTGCTCCAAGAACCCCTCAGTAGAATGGTGTAGTTGAAAGGAAAAAAAAGACTATATAGGAAGCTGCTAGAATCATGATGAAAGAATCAAATGTACTAGATGTGTACTAGAGAGAAGCGATACATACTGTTATTTATGTTCTTAATAGAGTCCAGATTAGATACAACAACACTAAGACTCCTTTTGAGTTATGGACCGGTAAGAAACCTACTACAAAGTATTTTAAATTATTTGGAATCATATGCTCTATTAAAAGAGATGATGAAAATCTTGGAAATTTTGATGCTATATGTGATGAAGGAATCTTTCTTGGATACTCTACTACTAGAAAAGTGTATAGATGCTTTAACAAAGGATTGAGAAAGATTATTGAAAGTGCTAATGTGAAAGTTGATGAAGACATACGCATACCTATTGAGATAAGTGAAGTTGAGCCTGATGATCTTATCTGTGGACATGTACCTGAAGAAAACAAGGAAAAGGAAGAAGAGAAAGAACAAGTGGAAGAAGAAGGAGAAGAAGAAAATGAACTAGAACTTGCTGTCAGAACTCCTACGTATGTATAGAAGAATCATCCGAAGGATCCGATAATTGGAGATAAAATTGAAGGTGTGAAGGCAAGAAGAAGAGTTGCAACAAAGGTAAATTTTTGTACATTACCTAAAATTGAACCCAAATCTGTAAGTGAAGGATGTGAAGATGAGAGTTGGATGAGAGCTATGAAAGAAGAATTGTAGCAGATAGAAAAGAATTAGACATGGGAACTAGTCCCTAGGCCTGTGAATAAAAATGTGATTGGTTTGAAATGGGTGTTCTGGAATAGGCTTAATGGAAGTGGAGAAGTCGTAAGTTATAAGGAAAGACTAGTTTGCAAAGGATATTCACAAGTTGAAGGTATAGACCTTGTAGAAACATTTGCCCCTATGGCCAGAATGGAAGCTATCAAGATGTTTTTGGCTTTTTCTGCTGACAAGGACTTCAAAGTTTATTCGATGGATGTTAAGTAAACATTTCTGAATGGTGAGTTGGAGGAAGAGGTGTACATGGAGCAACTTGAAGGGTTTCAGTTGTCTGAAAAACCAAAATAGTTTGTAAGTTTAAAAAGGCATTGTATGGGCTGAAGCAAGCTCCCAGAGCTTGGTATGCAAGACTAGATAGATATCTGACAAAGCAAGGATTCAACAAAGGTTCTGTTGACAACAATCTTTACTTCAAAGTGCAAGGTAACAAAATGTTGATAATAGTTGTTTATGTTGATGATATCATTTTTGGTGGAAATGAAGGAATGTGTAAAATTTTTGCTAAAAAGATGCAAAAAGAATTTGAGATGTCTATGATCGGTGAATTGAATTTCTTCCTTAGTCTACAAGTGAATCAAATTGATAAAGGGATATTCATTTCACAATATAAGTATGCAAAATAACTGTTGAAGAATTTTAGGATGGATAATTCTAAACCGGTTAGTACTCCTATGGTAACTGGATGTAAACTAAGCAAAGATGATGAATCTGTTAAGACTGATTAGAGAAAATATAGATCTATGATTGGTGGACTATTGTATCTTACTGCTACCAGACTAGACATTATGCATGTAGTATGTTTAGTTGCCAAATTCCAAGTAGATCCTAGAGAAGGACATGTCACAACTGTAAAGAGGATATTTAGATATTTGAAAGGTACACTGGATTATGGACTATGGTATCCTAAGAGTGATGATTTCACCCTGAGTGCTTATACAGATGTTGATTGGGATGGATGTGTAGATGACTGGAAGAGTACCAGTGGTGGTTCTTTCTTTCTTGGCAGAAGATTGGTTTCATGGTTGAGTAAAAAGAAAGAATCAATTTCTTTATCCACCGTAGAAGCATAATATATTGTTGCAGCATCCTGCTGCACACAAGTTTTATGGATGAAATAGACACTGAAGGAAATTGGTGTGGTATGTGATGAGCCTATTTCTATTTTTTGTGATAACACAATTGCAATAAAAATTTCAAAGAACCCAGTTATGCATTCAAGAACAAAACATATATCTATCAAGTATCATTTCTTGAGAGAAAAAGTGTTGGAGAATGAGGTCAGATTAGAGTATGTGACAACAAAGGAAAAAATTGCAGACATATTCACTAAGGCTCTTCCAAAGGATACTTTTGAGAATCTTAGGGAGATGTTGGGGGTCATTGGACCTCCTAACTAGGTGCACATGAAGGTGCATCAGTCCAGTGAATTCATAGATTCTTCATTTATCTGGATTGATAAATGGGTTTACACCGTAGGGGGGGTAGAAAAGGTTTTCATTGTTGCAGTATGGGTGTACTACTAAGGGGGAGTAATCAATGTTTTTGATCTTTTCCATTAATTTCAAATTGGGAGAGAAAGTCATGTGAAAAATAGGTGAAGAAGAAGAGAAGGTGTTCTCCTAGGATAGTGTGTACATTCTGTTGTCTTTGATGGTTTTTCACATCATGTGTTGCCATCAATGACAAAGGGGGAGATTGTTGCAAGTATGAGCAAGTTTGATGGTGTTGTCATTAATGTTGTCATTGATGTCAACACAGTTTAGTATGTTGCAGATTGTACATGTATAGCTGAGATGCCGCTGAGATGTCATAAGTACATGGAGCTATCTTTATAGTGTTGCAGATGTGTTGGTTTGATACGTTTCAAAGTTCTTTTGAGAAAATTAAATAAAGAAGAGAAGTCAGAATGATAAAAGTGTTCAGAATGTGCTCTGGTATGTGCTCTACATTTCTCCTATGTTGATCCTATGCTTGTGCGGATTTGAAGGTTTGATAATGGTGATTTAGTGGTGATACTTCTTGAGTTTTAGCTTCTGGTTTAATGGTGTGTGAAAGTTACGTTCATTAGTATGTGAACTATTCTGACAGAGTTGGTTTTCTATGGACTAGGAGAAATATTGTTGCTCTATATTTTTTCTCTATTCTGTTTCTAATCTTGCAGATCTAGAATATGTCTTGTGAAGGTATTTTATGTGTTCTGGTAAAGAGGGTTGAGGATTGGTGATCCGAAAGGAATGTTTCAGAAGTCTAGTGTGAAGTTTATATAGTCTGGATGGACTGGTGAAATATGTTCAGTGATTGACATTTGTTGTTTTGCTGTGGATGTATCTGGAATATTCTAAGATGTATTCTCGTGCACAAGGAAGTGTGTCGTGGCGTTCGTGTGTCATCTTTTTGTTGGAAAATGTGTACATCAATGATCATTTGTGTTTTCATTAGGTTTGGATGACCTGGTGTTTACACTTCATTTGAAGAATAAAATTTAATTAAGGAAGCATGTGATTTTTTTGAGATATTATTTTTGATCTTGAAAAATGTTTTTTATTGGTCCACTTGTTATGCATGTTTTGCACACACGCCCCACCGTAGGTAGGGACCCCCTTTTTTTCACTCCTGACATGCTACTTTGCTCCTGTCTTGTTTTGCGTGCCCCATTTCCCAAGCCCAAATTGGTCATGTGCCTTCAAATGATCAAATCCCCTACCCAAATTCACCTACTTGGGGTATTCAAATCTGCAAAGGAATAAAGTCCACCATCCCCTTTTCTGCCTTTTTGTCTTGTTCTTGCTGTTTTGGAAACATCCGTGGACCCCCGTCACTCCTGTTTCCACATTTTTGACTTTACGGGCAACCTTTTTTTGATTTGGGATGTGTTTGAAGTGCCTAAATGAGTTGCCAAAGTTTCGTCAACGATTTGTTAGGTTTCGATGGTTTCAGAACTTTCCCTCCAAAATTCTCTTCCTCCTTGGCTGTTTGGAAACATCCGTGGACCCCCTTTTGCTTTGGTTTCCACATTTTTGACTTTGGGGGCAAACTTTTTTGGATCTGGGATGTGTTTGAGGCGCTTAAATGAATTGCCAAGGTTCTGTCAATGTTCCATTAAGTTTCGATGGTTTTAGAACTTTCCCTCCGGAATTCTCTTCCTCCTTGGCTGTTTGGAAACATTTGTGGACCCCTGTCGCTCCGGTTTTCACATTTTTAACTTTGGGGCCAACCTTTTTTGGATCTGGGATGTGTTTGAGGTGCTTAAATGAACTACCAAGGTTTCGTCAAAGTTTGGTTAAGTTTCAGTGGTTTCGGAGCTTCGTCCCCCTTTTGATATTTTGGAACATCTGTCGGCCCCCAGCGACCCGACCTCTGGAGCCCGGCCCCTCCGTGGCCGTTTTTGAGATTCCGTCTCTCTGTGGCCGTTTCCGGGACTCCGTCCCTCCGTAGCCGTTTTGAACATCCAACTTTTGTAAAATGAGTCCATTCTTAAGGAATTTTTCTGTGCACTCTTCCTTCCCCTTTTCCCATGTGCTATAATTGAAAAATCTTATTTTTGCTATGTTTCATGGGGTCCGGGAACTTCCCTTCCGGTTTGCTGTCCCCCGTTCGCTGCCTGCCCCTTTGGGCCCACATTAATGTTTATGATCCAAATGAGCTCCAACTATGAATATTATGAACTTTTGATGATGCATAGATGGATCTAACAAGGATTTTGCAAGATTTGACTAACGTTTTCCTTAATTTATGTATGAAAGCACTTACGACGTTTCATGTACGCAGGATTCGAGGAGCCTATTGCACGTCTGTCAGGAGATCCATTGAGAAAGCTGAACAAGGAAAGAACATAGCTCCTGTCACCATTCATTTCATGTTCGCCTCTCCCCCTAGCACCCACCAACAGGGTCAGCGTTAGAAGGACTGTGCCAAGGAAGTCAATGACAAAAATGCAATGCAAGGGGGTGGCCTTGAAGAGAGCATAAGTGAGTTGTTTGCTCGAATAAGGGGCAACCAATCCATTGATGCCAATCGTCAATGGGCTCATTTGATCAAAGGAAGAGCACTGCAAACACATCAAGTAAGAGGGCAGCTTTCAAGCAGTTTCAGCTATAGTAAAAGGGCAATTAGCTAAATGAAAAAATTGCTACAACACCTAGGCACTAGGTGACAAAACAGGGAAAAAACAAAGATGTTTTTTAAATTGCTGAATATTGGGGGGTAGGTGAAACCCTAATGTAATCAAATCTGGGCCATTCGATGTAATTCAATCCTAGCCATTCATTTGGGCTTTGGAAAACTATAAATAGGGGCGTGCCCCTCATTTGTAAGGGTTGGAGAGCTATTGTAAAAAGAATTTTGCAGCAATAGAAGACAACAGTGCAAGATTTTATGGATGTTCTCTTTGATTTTGCTCATCTTGCATGCATGGTTCTACTTCCATGTTAGTTTTAGTATTAGTTTCTTGAATCACTGTCATGATGGTGTTGCTGTTATAGTATTTGATGAGCTCCCAACCCATACTTTTAGCACTTGTTGATCACAAGCTGCTGTGTAAAGTTAGCCTGGGCTTCTTTTTGTCATTGTTGCAACCTAGTTCAATTGCATGTTCATGATGTGTATGTGTAATTTGAAAATCAGCAGACCTTAGAAGATTGCACTGGTTTTGTGTAGCTGTAGGTTTCTCTTGGTCAAGAAAAACTCAGTTTAGGAAGTCTGTCTACTTTAGCAGCCACCATTGTTACTTTTCATTCGTAGCTTAGGATTAGAATAACTTTCTTAACCCTTCTCCTTTTGCTGTTTCTTTTAATCCTTGGTTAGAGTAGGACCCAAAGAATCACCTTGAAGCTAAATCAGAGGAACTTGATGAGTTTCAGCTTGCTGTTTTGAGTGGATAGCCACTGTTTATTCACTTCTAGCACTTTGAAACTACAATTGCAAACCCAACTTCCCATGCTTTGTAACTCATCCATAAGACCGCCTTGTGATTCTAGCAAATCACATCAAACAACTAAGATATTCCAAGCACTGTCAAGACCTTACATTAGAAACCTTGGGACAGTGTTTTGCAATTTAATTATGGAAGATTGTCTTTCAAGAGAGGTAGTGCACCTACGCACTGCCTGTGTTGAGAAGTGCATAAAAAATACATGAACAGAACTAGCGTTAGAAGGAGGGATGACACGTTGGGAATACAAAGTTGGAGGATTGAAATGATTCATTTTATGCCCTCCTCCTCCTAACACCATCAACATAACTGGCGCTAGAAGGAGGGCATGACATGTTGAGGCTACAAAGGTGAAAGTTGGAATTCAAAAAGAGCACTTCCAAAGAAGAAATTTGAGATAGGGAGATCTCTTTCAATGCTAAAAATCCAAAAAATTTGAAGGAAAAAGAAGCTGAGTCAAAATGGAGCAGCATGGACAAATTGACATCTCTCTGCTGCATGCAAATTTGAACAAGAGACTAAAGAAGCCATTGTAGCAATTTGCATTGGTGGATAGATGTCGGATCCATTGCACTCATAGGCACAATGAGCTTGGATGTCTCACATTCTTGAGCAGAATTGAAAGGGTATTGTAGGGAGAAATTCCCTTTTGGGAAATCTATCAGCCTTTAGCCCTTGCAGACTCAGACAAAGAATTGACATCCGTGGTAGCCAAGGCATTCAAGGAGCTGATCTAGGAAAATTTGAGTAGCAAGGATGGATCGAGATTGGAGGAAGTACTAATGGAAAGTTGGTGTAGATTTCACAATGCACCACATTCAGAATTTATGTGTCCATCATGTGACAACATCACTTCTCAAGCCAAGGGTTGTTCAAACAAGTTGGAGCAGCCAACTCTGAATGAGGAGAAGTCATCCCATGAGGCAAAAGAGCTGTCAACATTTGTAGGACATCACCTTGAAGATAAACCAACTAGTTGGACACAAGTTGGTGTTGGGACAACAGACATAGAAAATGAAAACCAAGGGGGAGGAGCTGAAAGTCTTGGGACAACAAAGTGCATTGATGAAAATTTGATTGTAACCAGTTTAGTAGGCTTTCCCTCCATTGAAGAAGAGTAGTCCTCCACTCAAGAAGAGGAACGAACGGCAATTGAAGATGAATTAATAGAATTTGCAGCATCATATGCTAGGACAGCCAACACAGATGCTGAAAATCAAGAAGAAGAGGAGGCTGAAAACCTTGGGGTAGCAGAAGGAGATGGTCAAAGCATAAGCAAAATTAGGTCGGAAGACCTCTCCTTCATAAACGACATCGATCGAGAATCTGAAAATGAAACTTTGGAGGAGTGGGAACAACCACTCGCCACAACTTTTCACCATCCAACTTCTCTCCCAAGTGATGATGAGGACTCGATCATGGAGAGATATGACCAACTAGTCTCCAGATTAGCAAAGGATTGGTCGAAGCTGAAATACCAAATCGATTTGGAGGTGCTACTATTTCCAAATTGGTGCAGACTTCATGATTCATCACACTTAGAGTTCACATGTGAACTGTGCCAAGTAGCCATCAAACAAGTCAAAGAACAAGCAAGGCAGCCAAGTACCCGACCTCCTCTACTTGCTGCCCATATCGAAGAACAAGACCAAGAGCCTGAACCGAGTGATGGCTCAACTGAAAGTAGGCCTCAAGAGGATGTTGGGGCAGCAATAGAAGAAGGACAACAATACAGGCTCAGACTTCCGAGTGATGAAGTAGATCAAGTGGGAATGTTGTCCACCAATCATCAAGAAGTTTTTCCTCTCAAAGAGCATTTGCGCACCATGAATGATAGGCTTTATGTCGAGCCCTTGGAGGGAAATTGTACAGTAGACTTTGGTCCCCTTGATGAGGTGCCATCAATTGATGACTTCTTTCCATTGGGAGCTGCACTACGGAGGTATGCTCATGCCGAGGAAGAGCACATCCCAGAAGACGGTAGCAATGAATACATACTCCTTGAGACCCCGAATAGTGATGCACTAGAGTTTCCAAATTGGGAGAGGAGCTTCTTCTCCATTTATAGCGATAGTGAGCCAGAGGAAACGAGTGAACGTCATAATGAGATGCATGAACAACAAAGGGAAGAAGACAAAGGTGGGGGTGTTTTGATGGCTTCCAACAAGTATTACAGAATTGACCAACTCCAAGATGCAACTTGGATCCCTTCCGCCATGATTGCTGTTGATCCTCCCTCATATTTAGATGGCTGCAATAGGATAGATTTGTCCATGTCATTATCCCATGACATTGAACATCATAAAAAGGAGGTTGATACTTGGGGAAGGAGATGAGACAACATGCTGCCCCTTGAGGACAGCAACCAAGTGGATCCCAAGTTTGCAGATGATCAATGTGGAGAAGTATTTCTTTTTGAAGAACTACCAACCGGGGCTGTAAGTCCCATTGGTAGATTGGAAGAGCTGTTTGCTGCCCCGTCCTGCCAGCCTTATGCAAGCCTAATGTCTGAAGTGTTGCACCCTCCACCATGCCCACTCGAGGCCACCGATGCAACGATTAACGATGATGTGCTTGCTCTCGACTATCCAACGCTGCCACCTCTATGTGATGACATCCAGGTTCTATCCTTCCTTGCTCCTATTATTTCTCATAATTGCACTTATTATTTTGATTATGGGAACGAGGGAAAATGAACATGTTTATGGATCAACTATGGGTTCAACGAGCCTCTTCAATTGCTGATTTTTCATGATGACGTGATTGAACTTGAGTGTTGCAATATTGAATTTATTTTTTCAGAATATAAAGACAAGTTTGCATGGTTAAGAACGACAACAATCGCCCATTTTCTTGTGCATGCACTACAAAATCCAATGAACGTTAATTTTGGCTTGTCATGCCTGAACATAGTGCTTTGTAAATATCTTTGTACATAGCCCGTTTTTGAGTAGTATAGGTTTCCTGTAAATACTCTACTTTCCTGCTTTCCTTAGGTTAGTTGGTGTGATGTAGGTTGTTTACTTTCGTTTGCTTTCACTTTGTTGCTACTTTGCTCGGGGTCCCTTTGCTTTTAGCTGGGCACATCTATGCGCACAACAACCATACTTATTGTCTGGGGTTGTTCTACATATTTCTTTATCAAACTCTAATCAAGTCTTCAGAGTTGATGGTGAAGGTCTTCTGTTAGTGTCAAGCGATCTGGGTGTTTAATTCGAAGAGGATAAGTTGTTGGTTTAGTCTAACTTTGACATATTCTAAAATCTTATAGCTCTTACACATCTTAAGAATTCGACGGTCACTATAGGGCCTTTTGTGAAGTCTAGTTAAGTGAAAAATCTAAAATTCTGCTCTAGCGCCACTATGATTCTCAGTCTTGAGCGTGAGCTTCAATGCTTGTGGGTTGAAATAAAAGAGATGAAAAGAGAAAAGAAAGAAAGAAAGAAAAAATTAAAAATTAAAAGAAAGAGAAAATTCAACTTTTCGGGGGTATCCGAGCAACTCTACTGGGGCTATGGACGCCCGGGCAGTAGAGCAATGTTTGGGAGAATCACAGCGACAACCTCGTCGGGGCTATGGACGCATGACTGGTAGCGAGGCAATGTCCCAGATGCTTTTGGAGTTAGAATAAACTGGTAGCTTAACTTCACTAAGCTTGGGTTCCTGTAGCAACCGAAGGATGGGAATTAACGCAATTGCACACACTTGGATTTTCAGCATACTGAAGGTTGGGTTGGCTAATGGTTTTGATCCTTTGGTTGGGCGTCTGGTTTGTTTGCCCTAGCGTGAAGGTCGAACCAAAGATTCTAGGTTCATGATTCCAGTTTGTCATCAAAATGCTCTGGAGCATTTCCCCAACGAGTCGCCATTTGTTGTGCATGTTTTGCACACACGCCCCCAGGCAAGGACCCCCTTTTTCGCTCCCAACATGCTACTTTGCTCCTGTCTTGTTTTGCGTGCCCCATTTTCCAAGCCCAAATTGGTCATGTGCCTTCAAACGATCAAATCCCCTACCCAAATTCACCTACTTGGGGTATTCAAACTGGAGGAATAAAGTCCACCGCCCCTTTTCTGCCTTTCTGTCTTGTTCCTGCTGTTTTGGAAACATCCGTGGACCCCCGTTGCTCCCGTTTCCACATTTTTGACTTTGGGGGCAACCTTTTTGGATTTGGGATGTGTTTGAAGTGCCTAAAAGAGCTGCCAAAGTTTCGTCAATGTTTCGTTAGGTTTCGATGGTTTCAGAACTTTCCCTCTGGAATTCTCTTCCTCCTTGGCTGTTTAGAAACATCCGTGGACCCCCTTTCGCTCCAGTTTCCACATTTTTGACTTTGGGGGCAAACCTTTTTGGATCTGGGATGTGTTTGAGGTGCTTAAATGAATTGCCAAGGTTCCGTCAATGTTCCGTTAAGTTTCGATGGTTTCAGAACTTTCCCTCCGGAATTATCTTCCTCCTTGGCTGTTTGGAAACATCTGTGGACCCCTGTCGCTCCGGTTTTCACATTTTTAACTTTGGGGCCAACCTTTTTTGGATTTGGGATGTGTTTGAGGTGCTTAAATGAACTGCCAAGGTTTCGTCAAAGTTTGGTTAAGGTTCGGTGGTTTCGGAGCTTCGTCCCCCTTTTGCTGTTTTGGAACATCCGTTGGCCCCCGGCGACCCGGCCTCTGGAGCCCGACCCCTCCGTGGCCATTTTTGGGATTCTGTCTCTCCATGGCCGTTTCCGGGACTCCGTCCCTCCGTAGCCGTTTTGAACATCCAACTTTTGTAAAATGAGTCCAATCTTAAGGAAGTTTTCTGGGCACTCTTCCTTCCCCTTTTCCCATGTGCTATAATTGAAAAATCTTGGTTTTGCTATGTTTCGTGGGGTCTAGGAACTTCCCTTCCAGTTTCCTGCCTGCCCCTTTGGGCCCACATTAATGTTTATGATCCAAATGAGCTCCAAATATGAATATTATGAACTTTTGATGATGCATAGATGGATCTAACAAGGATTTTGCAAGATTTGACTAACGTTTTCCTTAATTTATGTATGAAAGCACTTATGACGTTTCATGTACGTAGGATTCAAGGAGCCTATTGCACGTCTGTTAGGAGACCCATCGAGAAAGCTGAACAAGGAAAGCACATAGCTCCTGTCACCATTCATTTCATGTTCGCCTCTCCCCCTAGCACCCACCAACAGGGTCAGCGTTAGAAGAAGGACTGTGCCAAGGAAGTCAATGACAAAAATGCAATGCAAGGGGGTGGTCTTGAAGAGAGCATAAGTGAGTTGTCTGCTCGAATAAGGGGCAACCAATCCATTGATGACAATCGTCGACGGGCTCGTTTGATAAAAGGAAGAGCACTGCAAACACATCAAGTAAGAGGGCAGATTTCAAGCAGTTTCAGCTACAGTAAAAGGGCAATTAGCTAAATGACAAAATTGCTACAACACTTGGGCACTAGGTGACAAAACAAGGAAAAGACAAAGATGTTTTTTAAATTGCTGAATATTGGGGGGTAGGTGAAACCCTAATGTAATCAAATTTGGGCCATTCGATGTAATTCAATCCTAGCCATTCATTTAGGCTTTGGAAAACTATAAATAGGGGCTTGCCCCTCATTTGTAAGGGTTGGAGAGCTGTTGTAAAAAGTATTTTGTAGCAATAGAAGACAACATTGCATGATTTTATGGATGTTCTCTTTGATTTTTCTCATCTTGCATGCATGGTTCTACTTCCATGTTAGTTTTAGTATTAGTTTCTTGAATGGATGTCATGATGGTGTTGCTGTTATAGTATTTGATGAGCTCCCAACCCATACTTTTAGCACTTGTTGATGACAAGCTGTTGTGCAAAGTTAGCCTGGGCTTCTTTTTGTCATTGTTGCAACCTAGTTCAATTGCATGTTCATGATGTGTATGTGTAATTTGAAAATCAGCAGACCTTAGAAGATTGCACTGGTTTTGTGTAGCTGTAGGTTTCTCTTGGTCAAGCAAAACTCAGTTTAGGAAGCCTGTCTACTTTAGCAGCAACCATTGTTACTGTTCATTCGTAGCTTAGGATTAGAATAGCTTTTTTAACCCTTCTCCTTTTGCTATTTTTTTTAATCCTTGGTTAGAGTAGGACCCAAAGCATCACCTTGAAGCTAAATCAGATGAACTTGATGAGTTTCAGCTTGTTGTTTTGAGTGGACAGCCACTGTTTATTCACTTCCAACACTTTGAAATTGCATTTGCAAACCCAACTTCCCATGCTTTGTAACTCATCCGTAAGACCGCCTTGTGATTCCAGCAAATCACATCAAACAACTGAGATATTCCAAGCACTGTCAAGACCTGACATTAGAAACCTTGGGATAGTGTTCTGCAATCTAATTATGGAAGATTGTCTTTCAAGAGAGGTAGTGCACCTACGCACTACCTGTGTTGAGAAGTGCATAAAAACCACATCAACAACACTCTTATTCCTTTCTACTGTAGGAATTTTGAGTTGCCAATCTAATTTGAATTTATGAAATAAGGTTTTTGTGGCCGACCTTGGAGAAAGTTTGTAAGGATGAGGATGACATAAAATCAAGTCAAAGTGTGAAGATTTATATGACAGTGTGATGTGAAGTGACGAAAGTGAGCCACAAATCATAAGAGCAGAAGTGTGTGTGTGAGTTGTGTTTAAGGCAGTGAGATAAAGGTTTTTGCAATCCTACAGATGTGCATTAATTTTTTTGGTGGAGCTTTTGTTCTCTCTTGTATCTGTACGTAGTGAGCCTCCTTGTTAGACAATGAGTCCTTTCTGTGGACAATGAGTCCCTTTTGTAGGTAGTGATCCTTTGTACTTGGACAGTGAGTCCTCTTTTGGGCAGTGAGCCTTTGTATTATGTTTATAATCTTTTATATTGTGAGTTAACCCTCATTTGGTTTTTCACATAAAAATTTGGTGTTCATTGTGTTGATTTGACGTCTGTTATTTGTGTTTCATGCTCTTACTTAATAACAAAACAGTGTGGTTGTGGAATTAATAAGTGTTGAGTTTGAAGTTTGAATTGTGTAACAACTAATTAACCCCCCCTCTCAGTTGTCTTGTGCCTATTTAACATATGTAATTTGTATGAATAATGAGAGAATATGAAAAGAAGTTGAACCTTGTGCACAAGGAGTGATAAGATTTTATTCAAAGTATTATTTTATAAATTGTGTCTAATTTAGAGAAAGCAATTGTTCTAGTCTATAATTGAGTGAGGTATGTTGGCACCATATTTCAGTCTAATGTATTGATTCACTATAGTGTTAACATTTGGCACACACATATGTTGTAAATGGAACATGCACACTATCTTGTTATGTCGCACCCTGTAAGATAAGTGTTGTGCAAAAGTATGGTGTTGTATTATTCACACCTATATTGTGTGGGTTTATGTTATGGTGATATGTTAGTGGATTTATTGATGATATCATACTTGCGATTGATGAATAGGTGCGTGCACCAAGACAAGGGACAAAAAAGTGGCCAAAAGGGAGGTACAAAAAAAATACTATGTGCTCTATAAAATGCATAATTTTTTTAAGTATTGTAACATGTACACATTATAACACTATGTTATAGTGTGTTAGGAATTATAATGCATACACATTATAATGTATGCATGTTTCTAATGCTAAAATTATAAATAAATAAACTTTCCCTTTAGGTTTGAATTTCCATGTCTAAGGGTTGGAACTCCATTTGGCTAACAAATCCATGTTTTTAACATATAATAGAATACTCAAACTTCATACTAATATGAAACTTCACAAAGCCAGCCACCAAAATGTCAAAACTATTTCTTAAATTTCTATTCATAAATATTTTTTAATATTTTAAATAAATTAAGGTATTTTTAAAATATTATCTTCATATTCCTCAAATACATATGCATTGATTTTTCTTCATAATTTTTGATCTATACATGTAAATTAAAAAAAAAGGATTATTCTATGCACTTCATTTTGTACACATTGAAAAAATTCAATTATTTTGTGGAAGTTTGTGATGGAAAAATTTAGTGTGACTGTTTTTAGTATACACCCTCTTTTTAAAATCATAGTGAAAAAATCCATAAAATATATATACTACTCACTCTTAGCATCAAATTTCAAGAACCTACTTAAGGATTTAGTAAGAATCAAGAATATAAAAGGGGAAAGAGGGTTACCTTTCGAGATAGGTTCTTCCCAACCTAAAAAAAAATCATAGAATAAACATTGATAAGAAGAGAAGGAAGAAAAATAAATGTAGCTACCAACCCACTTGCACTAACATTCACAAAAGCCAAATTTCTTAAAGATAGATAACAAAAGATCCCAAGATGCACTATGTCATAAGCCTTATTGATATCAATCCTTAGGATCTCATCCCATCTTTCTTTTTGAAAATTATAGAGTGGATAGCTTCATGGAAAATCACAATCCCATCTAGGATCTATCTACCTTCTAAAAAGCCATTTTATTCTTTTGAAATCACTTTGCCAAGGTACTCCTTCAACTGTAACACCATCGCTTTGGTTGCCACTTTATAGATAGTTTTAAATAACATAATAGGCATGAATTCATCAAAAATAGTTGGGGCCTTAACCTTGGGAATAAGATCTAAGAAGGTAGAATTCCAATTTTTTCAATATCACCCCTATACATTGACACTCCTCAACAACCAACCAAACTTTTTCATTAACAATGTCTAAAAACCTCTAAAAAAATTGCTTGAAAACCATCCAAATTTAGGACCTTTTGGCCCCTAAATTAAAATTAGGTTTCCTATTCTCCTTGTGAGATAAGATATTAGAAGGTTGGCATTATAATCATTCATGATCATTATTACGATATCTTGTAACAGTAAATCTTACATCTCTTTATCCTAAACAAACATAGAAGCTAATTTAAAACTTTGAACAAGTTTAAACCTTAAATCATGATTTCCTCCCTATCCTTGATAACTAAAATACTGGTTAGTTAATACTAATAATGTGGTTGTTATTCATATTAATTTTCATTGAAAGATGAATTTTTTTAGTATTATGGTCACACTCCTTAATCCAACTAACTCTAGAATTATGATTCCAAACATCTCTTCCATCCATAAAATCTTCTTGCTCGCTCATCTCACAAATACTTAGCTTCCCTTCTTCCACCTTCACTTAAGCTTTCCTTAATAATTTTTACTTCAATAACCTAAAGCTTCTAAGAGCTTATACCTTTAAATTATTTTGAGACAAATTTCCCATTTTAGTTGTATCCATTCTTTCACTTTTTTCTTGATATAGACTAGCTTCTTATTCAATATACATATCTGTGACATCCTTGGATTTCAATCCCCCATTCCTTTGATTTTTCCTTAAACTTAGGGTTCTCAAACTGAAAAGAATCCATATTAAATGGACACCCCTAAGTTTCTTTCCCTTTCGAATGTAGAGATATCAATAGGTCAATTATTTCACCATCCAAAATGAATAACCCTAGGGGAGATAATTAGAAGATTAATTTAAATATATTTTGTCTATAAAAATTCTATTAGGCCTACTTTGAATACACTCCTCCCCTAGCCATCTATTACTCCTATTGAACCATCCTTATTTAGGGGGAATATCAAATAATTCTAGATTGCTATCTAGAACATCCAAAATGAAAGATAATCTACCATAGGCAACTTCTCGCCCCAAACTTTTCTTTTGGGAAAAGGATGGCATTGAAGTTAGCCCAAAATCCAATTATAGTTTTTGAACCCATCTCTCACTTTTTAAATTTCCTCCCAAAATCTTACTCTCAGCTTTGTTATTAGGATCATAAACATTTGAGACTACACAAGAAAAATTCACTTGGAATTAAATACAATACACATTCATACAATTGGAAGAAAATATTAATTTTTTAACCACCTTAATTTGATCCCAAAGAATTGAGCCAACCACTAGTTGTTCCAACATTGAAGAAATGACCTTCTCCCCTTTTCCAAATCCTTCAAATATTAAAATCTATCATAATTAGTTTTTTTTTGTAAAACAAGATGTTAATATTTCCCAAATCAATAAGCCATTTTAGAAGTTAGAGCTTCTAAAGGGAATTGAGCCTACTAATATTTTGTCTTAGTACCTTCATGTCTTTTTTCTTTCTAGGAGGTTTTTGCATCCTTTCTTGATGAATTTTTCATAGATGCTTAAATGTCATTCTCTAATTCCTTGATTTCTTTCATTAATACCTTACTAGCTTTAGTTTTTTTTCTTGAAACATTACTCCCACCTATGTCCATGGAAATCATGGGGTTTTTACCAACATTTCTCCTTCCCTACCTTGTAGTGATTCTCCAATCAAGATCAAACTCCTTTTCCCCTTTGATATACTTTGGGAATTCATCCATATTGTGCTCCTTAAACATATCCCTCACATGTGGAGTTCTACTACCAGGGATACTTGGAAATTAATTTCTCCACCATAAAATTCTTTAGGAGCATTACTATCAATAATGTTAGCCTCTTCTTCTTCAAGAACTTGATTGGTATTTTCCTTGGCTAGAATATCAATACTACCCTCTCTTTCCTTAACATCTTGCTTATGATTCCTCTCATCCACATGTATCATATTTTAGTCCAACTTTTGAAAGGTTTAATATCACATTTTTTAGTTGTATGGACAACCCTCCAACACTTGAAACATATAATAGAGAGACATTCATATTTCAATTCTTGAGTCCATTCTGTTGGAAATGTGGGAGCCTCACAACATGAGCATGAAGTGTACATGAGATGTTTTGATTGTTCTGTTGTTGTCATTGATGTCAACATTATGGCATCAGAGTGGGAAACATATTTGGTATCACCGAAAGCTGATCTCTATCGGAAGGGTTCTATACCGTTGTTGAGCCAATATGTTGGTTTTTGAGTCCAAAATTTACCACTAGATGAAATTTGACTAAGCTCTCTTAATCTCATTATTATGACTCTTTTATACAACTATATCCAAGATCTTGAGGAGTTTTGTGTTGCATATAGAAAGTTATCATTGATAGAGTTTAACTCTGTACACTATAGTTGTTTCTCTATTTTGTATACAAGTGTGGGAGACTCCACATTTTCTTAGAAAAAACATTCTGGTGTTGTGGTTCTAAGGGTGATCTTCTTGATGTTAATGTTATGAGAAGCTGGTGTAATATCAGATCTAGAAGGTGTTTATGTCAAGAAGTGTGTGTGTTGACTTGAAGCTTTTGTGATTAGGTCCTATTCCTGGTCGACCTAATATATGACTTACAGTACTAAGAAGAATAATTATACTTTGTAGATGTTAGTTGGATCTCTTTCATATTTACGTCGACTTGATATGATGCACTACATGGATAGAAATGTTTTAATCTTATATGGTGCCAACATGAGGTATTTTGATTGTTTTGTTTATATCCAATTAGGTCGACCTAATTGATGTATGAAATGTACTTGTATATATACAAGACCTTTTTGGAGTTGAAGTAGAGTGAGTCTGGGTGTGTGAAGTGTGTGGAAGAAAAGAGTGTGTGAGCCTAAATGATTTATTAGTTGCGAGCGATATATTGTGGAAAAAGTCAAGGATCAAAGCAAAATGGTTAAGTGAATGCTATGCAGAGTAGTACTTCACATACAGAGCCTCATTGGAACTGAACACAACACACAAAAGGTGCATTCCATCAGTTCATACTATTGACAGTGAGCCATATTCTTTTGTATCTTGGTGATTAGCCATTTCTTTATGTATTCAGGTTGTGAGCCTTTTAAGGACAGTGAGTCTTGGTAGTGAGCCCTATAATATTCTATATCTAGATATATTATATTGTGAGCTAATCCTCACCGTGGTTTTTCCCATTTTGGGTTTTCCATGTAAAAATTTGGTGTTGATGTGTTTTGTGTTGTGATGTTCATTTCAATGTCTTTATTCTGGTTTGTTATCATATATGCTTTAATAATTGGGCGGTTTACATCTAAATGGTTTAATGGAATGTTGATTCACCCCCCTCCCCTCTTAGTATTCCAGACTAGATCAACACATTCTTCTAAATATAGAATTGAGCTTTATGCCTACTTAGGTCCAATTTGACATAGATTTTGACATAGGTGGCATATTGACCATTGTTTATGATTGAAGAGCTATATATTCCTCCAATGATTCACCAATTATTTTGAACACATCTTCAAACCAAAATCCTTGAGGAGATTTATACATGTAGATCTAGCACGAGGCCTCCAAAATAAGATCATGTTAGGGATCAAATCTAGGGGACCAAGGCGTTATATACAAGTTGACCCTACCTATAAATCATAGCTCGTCATATGAACATTGTTTCTATCTAATTCAATTTGAAAAAATGAAAGCTAATAGACTTACCTATAAGGCTTAGCAATTCAACCATTCTAAAGCAATCCATGCCATAATACAGTCTTTGGTTGACTAGATACCAATAAATTTGGTAATGTTGGCTACTCTTTAATTTTTCCATAATTTGGTTAAGGCTTTATGCACATCAACATTTAGGATATACATATCCAACTCAATATTAAGATTAACCATAGGCTTCTTAAAATTATTTTGATCACCACAACATTTCTATTAAGGTAAAGGTCCTCATCTATCACGCTTAGAAGGAATCCCAAATCTTGGTTATCTTTACACTTTGTCCCTCTTGTTAGCGGGAATATCCTTAAACACTTTAGTGGGTATAATTTTTTCTTGTGTAACCTCTTCTTTACCTTCTAATTTTCTCTATATTTTTTTGCTATTTTCACCATATTTTTTTCTTTTTCATATATATATTACACACAAATTTAAAGATTTATTTATTTCTAATTGTCAAATCATTTGAAAATTTACCATACATTTGAATTTTTCGATATATGAGCGTTATTATTATTTAATAGAAATATGTTTTTTTTAAAAAAAAAATTGTTGGGAAACTATGCTCTAAGCGTATTAAACACGCGAGCAAATCGGAGCAAAGGAAAAAACATGATTGGCATGAATGGATGAGGAAATGTTTGCAGACGTCAAAGCGTGAACATCGGTCGAATAGCATCTCATCATCCACTAAAGATTGCATTTTGGCCACCCATTTATAGATTGAGAAGTTTAAACGAGGGAATTATCTATTCTGTTTGATGCTCCTGCAGATATCGAAAATGGGAAACAATGGCCATATCTTCTGTATGCTGTTACTGTGCTTCATGTATACTACAGGGTTTCAGCATTACCCGAATTAGCATCAGCTTTCAAGGCCCTACTTAATGCTTTAGTAAGAATCAAGAATACAAAAGGGGAAAGTGGGTTATCTTTCATGACATCCTACCCTGCCTAAAATAAATTCATGAAAGAAGCATTGATAAGAAAGAATGAAGAAAAATAAATGCAGCTAGCAACCTACTTGCACCAACATTCACAAAAGCCAAATTTCCTCAAGATAGATAACAAAAGATCCCAAGATACTCTGTCATAAGCCGTATTCATATCAAGCTTCAGGATCATCTCATCTTTACTTTTGACATTTATAGAGTGGATAGCTTCATGGACAATCACAGTTCCATCTAGGGTTTATCTACTGTCTAAGAAGCCACTTTATTCTATTGAAATGACTTTTGCGAAGGTGGTCCTTCAACCTCGACACCATCTCTTTGGTTTCCGTTTTATAGATAGTATTACATAACGTAATATGCATGAATTCATCGAAAATAGTAGGGGTTTTAACCTTGGGAATAAGGGCTATAAAGGTAGAATTCCAAATTTTCAATATCACCCTTCTATATCTACACTCATCAACAACCAACCAAACTTTTTCATCAACAATGTCTTAAAACCTCTCGAAAAGCAAACTAGAGGCCTTTTGGCCACTAAATTAAAATTAGTTTTCCTAATCTCCTTGTGAGAGAATATATTGAGAAGATTGGCATTATAATCATCCATAATCATTATGGGAATATTTTGTAATTAAGAACTCTTGCATCTCCTTATCTTGAATAGACATAGAAACTAATAAACCTTTGAACAAGTTTAAACCTTCAATTGTTATTTCCACCATGTCCTTGATAACCAAACTACTGGTTAGCTAAGTACTAATAATGTGGTTGTTATTCCTTTTAATGTTAATGGAAGGATGAAAGAATTTGGTATTATGATCACCCTCCTTAAGCCAACTAACTCTAGAATTATGATGAGAAAAAGTCTCAAGTTCATCCTTAAAATCTTATTGAGCTAATCTCACAAATACTTAGCCTCCTTCCTTCAACCTTCACTTAAGCTTTCCTCAATAACTTTTACTTCAACAACCTAGATCTTAGCTTCTATCTTTAACTTATTTTGAAACAAATTTCATTTCAGTTGTATTCCATTATTTCACCTTTTTCTTGATATAGGCTAGCTTCTTATTCATTATGTATATGTGACATCCTTGGATTTCAACCCTCCCATTCCTTTATTTTTTCCTAAAACCTAGGGTTCTCATTTACCAAAAGGAATCCATCTTAAATGGACATGCCTAGGTTTCTTTCCCTTTTGAATGTAGATCTCAATAGGTCAATGAATTGACCATCCAGATTGAATAAACCCAAAGGAGATAATTAGAATATTGAAAATATATTTTGAGTCTATAAAATTCTATTATACCTACTTTGAATACAATCCTCCCCTAGCAATCTATTACTCCAATTGAACCATCCTTATTTACAGGGAATATCAGATACTTCTAGATTTCTATAAAAGATCTAAAAGGCAAGGGAATCTACGATAGATAACTTCCCACCCCAAAATTTTCTTTTGAGCAAAGGATGGCATTGAAGTTAGCACCCAAAAGCCAATTATCTTTTTTGAACCCATCTCTCATTTTCTAAATTTCCTCCCAGACTCTTAATTTCTTAGCTTCATTATTAGGATCATAAACATTTGAGACCACACAAGAAAAATTTTCTTGGATATAAATACAACACATTCATATAATTGAAAGAAAGAGAGATTAAATTTCCAACCACCTTAATTGTATCCCAAAGAACAAGGCCAACCCACCAATTTTTCCAACATCAACAAAATAACCTTGTCCCCTCTACCAAATCCTTCTTAGAATATTTTAAAAGCTCTATCATAATTAGTTTTTTATTTCTTGTAATAATAGAATGTTAATATTTTCCAAATCAATAAGCCATTTTAGAAGATAGAGCTTCTCAGTGGTAATGAGCCCCTTAATATTTTGTCTTAGTACCTTCATGTCTTTTTTCTTTTTAGGAGGTGCTTGCCTCCTTTCTTGATGAATTTTTGCATAGATTGCTACATGTCATTCTCTAATTCCTTGATTTTTTTTATTGCTACCTTACTAACTTTAGTTTTCTAGCCCCCAACTTACTCCCATCTATGTCTAAAGATATCATGGGGTTTCTACCACCATTCCTTTTTCCCTACCTTGTAGTGATTCTCGAATCAGGATCAGTCCTTTTCACCTATGACATCCTTTGTGAATTTATCCATATTGAGCTCCTTAAACATATCCCTCACATATGGAGTTCTGCTACTAGGGATAGGGGAATTGATTTCTCCCCCATCAACTTCCTTATGAACATTACTATCAGTAATGTTAGCCTTTCCTTCTTCAAGAACTTGATAGGCCATTTCCTTGGCTATAATATCAATACTACCCTTTCTTTCCTTAGCATCTTGCTTAGGATTCCCCTCATCCACATGTATCTTATTTTGGTCCAACTTTTGAAAAGGTTTAATATCACATTTTCTAGTTGTATGGCCAACTCTCCAACACTTGAAACACATAATAGGGAGACATTCATAATCCAATTCTTGAGTCCATTCTCCCAAATATAGAATTGAGTTTGATGCCTACTTAGGTCCAATTTGGCATAGATTTTGACATAGGTGGCATACTGACCGTTTTTTATGATCGAAGAGCTACATATTCCCCTAATGAATCATCAATTATTTTGAACACATCTTCAAACAACACCCTTAAGGAAATTTATACATGTAGATCTAGCAAGGGGCCTCCAAAATAAGATCATGTTGGGGATCAAATCTAGGGGACCAAGGCCTTATATACAAGTCAAGACCCTACCTATAAACCATGGCTTATCACAATGACATTGTTTCTATCTAATTTAATTTTAAAAAAATGAAAGCTAGTAGACTTACCTATAAGGCCAGTGGCAATTCAACTATTTTAAAGCAACCCATGCCATAATACAATCTTTGGTTGACTAGATACCAATAAATTTGGTAATGTTAACTCTCTTTAATTTTTCCATAATTTGGTTAAGGAAGACTTTAAACACATCAACATTTAGAATATATGTATCTAATTCAATATTAAGATAATTCACATAGGCTTCTTTTGATCACCACAACATTTCTATTAGGGTATAGTTCCTCATCTATCACACCTAGAAGGATTCCTAAATCTTCGCTGTCTTTACACTCGTCACTCTTGTTAGTGGGAATATTACTATACTTTATGGATATAATTTTTCCTTGTGTAACCTCTTGACTACCTTTGATTTTTTTTATATTTTTTTGCTATTTTCACCTTTGTGCATTAAATTCACCATTTTTTTTTCTTTTTCCTATATATATAACACACACAAATTTTAAGATTTATTTATTTCTACTTGTCGAATCATTAAAAAATTACTTGTTTTTAATATATTTGAATTTTTTTAATATATGGGCACTATTATTATTCAATCGAAATATGGGTTATTTTAATTTGTTTAAATCATGCCGTAAGCGTATTAAATGAGCGAGCTCATCGGAGCAAAGTAAAAGCATAATTGGCATGAACGTGTGAGTGGGAAATCTCTTGGAAGTGTAGCCGACGTCAAAATAGCATCTCATCATCCGCTAAAGATTACATTTTGGCTACCCATTTATATATTGAGAAATGAGAAGTTTAAACCAGGGAATTATCTATTCTGTTTGATGCTCCTGCAGATATTCAAGATGAGAAACAATGGCGGTATCTTCCGTCTGCTGTTACTGTGCTTCGTGTTCACCTCTTACGTCGGCGCAAAAGGCGTAGACTACGCCTCAACATACATAGTTTGCATGGATAAATCTGTCATGCCCAATGAATTCTCCACCCACGAGCACTGGTATAGATCCTTACTTTCTTCTGTGAAAGCAGAAAGGACTGATCAGAACACCCAGACCGAGGATTTCTATCATTACACATATGACACTATACTGCACGGTTTCAGCGCCTCATTAACACAGTCAGAGCTGGACATGCTGGAGGAGATGCCCGGGCACGTATTATCATTCCCCGATCCAGTGGGAAACATTCATACCACCCATTCAACAGAATTCCTCGGACTGAGGCCCAATTCGGGTCTCTTGCCCAAGTCCCGATTTGGGCAAGACGTAATTGTGGCCATACTGGACACGGGAATCTGGCCAGAAAGCCAGAGCTTCCTCGATCATGGAATGGAGCCCGTGCCCGCTAGATGGAAGGGAAAGTGTGAAAACGGCACCGACTTCGACCCGTCGCTCTGCAACAAAAAGCTCATAGGAGCGCGCTTTTTCAACAAAGGTAGTCTGGCCAAGTACGGTACTACTGACCTCTCCCACGACTACGACTCTCCGAGGGATTTTCTGGGTCATGGAAGCCATACGTCGTCGACCGCGGGAGGAAACTACGTCGAAGGCGTGAACTCGTTCGGTTACGCCTCAGGCACTGCCCGAGGCGTGGCTCCTGCGGGTCGAATTGCGATGTATAAGGTCGTTTGGGAGAGTGGGTCGGAAGAAGCCATCGGGTCAGACGTGCTGGCCGGCATGGAGAGCGCCATTAACGACGGAGCGGACGTTTTGTCTCTGTCTCTCGGCTTCGAGATGGACACTCCTTATTTCAGAGACGTAATAGCGCTGGGAGCCTTTGCGGCCATCAAGAAAAGAGTTCTTGTGGTTTGTTCGGCGGGAAACGACGGGCCTTTGCGACAAACTATGTATAACGCGGCGCCCTGGATTTTCACGGTTGGAGCCAGCACGGTCGACAGGGCTTTCGCAGCTATGTTGACACTGGGCGACGGAACCGTTGTGAATGGATCCTCCTTCTACAGTGCCTCCAATCCACATGAAGGAGCCAGGATTCCTCCCGCTGAGCTTCTCTACGATGAGGGAGACCCCGCCTGCAATAACAAGCCCGAATTGCAGAGAGTGAATGGAACTGTGCTGCTGTGTTTCAAAAATACTAGTCCTGGGATCATTGACGATGCCAATGCTGCAGGAGCGGTGGCTTTGGTTTTGATGGGCGTTGACACCATGGACTTAACGACCTACCCAGATGACACTTTTCCATTGATAGTCTTAGGAAGTGGAGATAAAGCAGCAAGGGATGCAGTCGTAAAGTATGCTTCTACAGTGTCGAATCCTGTAGTGGAAATACAGTTTGGTGTCACAGTACTGGGCTTTAGACCCGCGCCCGCTGTAGCTGACTTTTCGTCCAGAGGACCCAGTTTTCCTAGCCCCAGCATTCTGAAGCCTGACATCATAGGCCCTGGGGTTAATATTCTGGCGGCGTGGCTTCCAGATAGGAGAGGCGTAAGCACGTATATGATAGATTCGGGCACCTCTATGTCGTGTCCACATGTGGCAGGACTAAGTGCTCTGGTGAAAGCCGTTCATTCGGACTGGAGTCCCGCCGCAATAAGGTCTGCCCTGATGACCACTTCCTACAGGCTGGACAATTCCAATGCTACAATTACCGATCTGGGCCGCCATGGCCGCCCTGCCACGCCTTTGGATTTGGGAGCAGGGCATGTGGATGCAGAGAAGGCTATCGATCCTGGGCTGGTCTACGACCTGGGTGTGGAGGACTATGTTAACTTCGCCTGCACCCTCAATTACACTGCCCGCCAAATTCAAGCCATCACTGGACGCAAAGTCGATTGCTCCAGCGACCTCGACTTGGGTTCTGATGCGCTGAATTATCCAACTTTTACTGCCATTTTCAACCAGAATGCAACCTCAAAGTCGTCCGCAACGTTCAAGAGAACGCTCACGAATGTTGGAGATGCAGAGTCGTATTATGTGGCGGTGGTCGAGTCTCCCGATGGTCTCAAAGTAGAGGTGAATCCCTCCAGTCTGACATTTACGGACAAGTTTCAGAAGCTGAATTTTACTGTCACAGTGGAGGCGGAGAAAAGTTCGCGTTTTGCATATGGGTATCTGAATTGGATTGATAACAAAGGGCATGTGGTGAAGAGCCCTGTTGTGGCCCTCTTTGATTAAGAAAGATCCATGCACCTTTACAATAATCCATGGCGCAGAAGCTCTCTGATTGGATATTCGATTTTCTTGTCAATCACATGTTTAGCTTCTTCAGTACGCACACATAAAAATTTCTCTCCCCATTTCTTGAGCTTTATTATTTGCCACGAATGTAAGACTGTCTTTCAATTTGAATATTTCAGAATAATAAATAATATATTGGTTAGTTGGATAGTTTTTGGATTTCATTATATAAATAATTTTTTATTAATGGTTCGGATCATATTTCATGATTCATCCATCATCAAAATGAACTGGTCAGATAAGAGAATTGAAGAGGATAGCAGACATGGATTGAAAAATTGCTTACATAGTCAAATCTAGAAACTATGCAGCTGATCTATCATAAACTATGGAAATTTCATGCTTTCAATGTCAGTTTTTTAAGGATATTTCATACTTTCAATATATCAGTCTTTTTAAGTTTTATACATTAATGATATGATCTATTATATTATTCATTTTTTAATAATATAATTGATTAGAGTTATAAAAATTAAGTTATGTTATAGAAATAGAATGTTGAAAAGACAATAAAGGGTTGGGAGCATTCTTGTTTTGAAGGTTGAAAGTTAAAAGAAGGTTGATCAAAGAAATAAAGGATTTCAAGAACAAGTTTTAGGTTGGTTTTTGAAACTTTGCAATACTATCTACCATAATGTATTACCGATCATACTAAGGCAATTGTATTCTAATACAAAAAGTTGAAAGCTATGCAATCAACAAAATGGTAGTAAGAAATTGATCTTGAGTTTTGCAGTGGCAACCTCCATTGTTGTAGTGACCTTGATGATTCAAACTTCAGGATTTGAAATACGAGTGTGTGTATTCTTCTTGATTGTTGTTCTTGCAAAACTTTAATTCAATATATCTTTAGAAAGAAAATAGACCCAAGTCATTTAACTTTGAACAAAAAATGTTGTGATAATTTAGACATCTACCCAATTGAATATTGAATTCCCTTTTTTTTTAGTATCTACATATATTCTATATTTCATATCAAATATATGATCCCTAAATATATATTTTTCTCTTTTTAAATAAAAATAAAATTTCACAACCACTAAATAAACATAACTTTCAAAATCAAATTAAATTATAACTATTTTTTTTTTAGACTACAGGAATTAGTTGGGTGTCCATCCCCTTATAAATTGTAGTGCGCCTGGTAAACTTTTTTCACGTGACCGGTGGCGCTGGCGCGACATACCCTCTGGTACCACGGGTTTGGGGGGAGACTAGAACTAATGACCTCTTGCTTGCAACAAGATGCTTTAGCCAATCGAGCCAAGAACCTCACCCCTATAACTAATTAATTTCAATTTTAATTTATTATTAATTTGAAACAAACTAAAATATACCTTAAATTGAACCCCTCATAATTTAAGCCGCTTGAGAAAGTTGAATTTGGATATTGGTGTGTACTTTGGGTAAGTGTTGTATTAGTGGAGTAGGAGATTCAAATTCAGTCAATTAAAAAGTCCATGGGAAGAAGTTGTGAAATCAACTATATAAATGTGACCTTTGTGGTGGGGAAAATTGCATAGCCACGCCCTTTTTCCTTGTCTTTAATATGCAATAATAATAAGTCATCGAATGGTGATTAATATGCATAATTCATTCATTTGGGATTTGTGGTATTGATTGATTTCAAAAGTTTGATAAGAAGAAAATTTTGTAGTGTAATGTATTATGATCTATCGAGATGGTTGTTGTGTAATTATTTGTTGTATCTTATATATAAATATATATTGGTTAAAGAAAAGTATTCATAAGATTATCTATTGTTTATTATAAAATATTAGTAATGATATCTTAAATATATACATTTAAAAATGTTGAAAGATATCAATTTTGAATTATTATATTTATTTAAGAGCTATTATTTTTTAGACTATAGGAATTGGGTAGCCCTCCTATAAACTGTAGTGCGTTGTTATGAAATAACTTGCACAATAGAAGAATATGATATGAAATATGCTACAAATACTTGATAATAACTGAGAATAACAAGCCACTTCGAGGGGGAAAACCTCTAGATATCTCTAATGAGAACACACTTCACAACTTGATGATGAAATAAGACTCACAACCTCCTATATATACCTATTTATGCCTAGGATATCACCTAGGCTGACTTAGACACACCTATATAAGTCTTAGGCTGACCTAAACAGCTAAATAACAATATAATAATTATAATATGACTTCATAGAGAGTTAAGATAGCCACAAACTAACTATTCATTTAACCCAATGTACACTAATATTAAGGGTGTAGCATGCCCCATTCTTCAAAGAAGCATTGTCCTCAATGCTAATCAAGTTTGGATTCTTCTAAATGAACTCCTCATCCTCCCATGTGGCATCTTCAACTGGTAAATTCTTCCATTGGATGAGATACTCAGTGAGAGTTCTATTCCTCAGCTTCTTTGTGTGTGTTTGACGAATGCACTCTGGTTCCAAAATGATTCTTCCTTCTTCATTGAGCTCTAGTAGTGTTTGTTTGAGTGGGAATATTATGCCCAATTACTTCTTCAAACAGGAAACATGAAAAACTGGATGTATCTTTGTTGTTGGTGGCAACTCTACCTTGTAGGCAACACTACCGATCTTTTGCATGATTTGGTATGGACCATAATACCTTGGAGACAACTTATTATTATTATTTTTTTCTTTAGTGAGATTTGCTTATAAGGCTGCAATCTCAAGAAGACCCAATCCCCAACTTCAAAACTTCTTTCACTACGATGCTGGTCTACCTGTTGTTTCATTTGATTTTGTGCCATGGCTAAATTCTCCTTGAGTCCTGAAAGTACTTGTTGTTGATGAAGCAAGTGGTCTTCTACTGCTTGAACTCTTGGTGACACCTTTATTGATGATGTGATGGAAGGACGATGATATCCATAAAGTGCCAAAAATGGAGACATTTTTTATGAGCTATGAAAAGAAGTGTTATACCACCATTCTACAAGTGGTAGCCAATCTACCTATTGAGACTGTTTCTTTGAAGTGAAACAACGTAGATATCCTTCCAAATACTTATTAACAACCTCAGTTTTCTCATCTGATTGAGGGTGGTATGAAGAGCTATGAGCCAATTGAGTACCCAAACATGAGAATAAATCTTTCCAAAAGTGACTAGTGAAGATAGGATTGTGATCACTAACAATAACCTTAGGTGTACCATGTAGCTTTTGGATATTCTCCAAGAACAACTGAGTGATGATCAATTATAGCTTGCAAATCTGGATGAGTAGGAGCATTAGATTGAGAAACTTCTGATGAACATAGATGGGCCAAAAATCCATCCACTCCTTTCTTAAGAAACTTTTGCATTTGATTAGAGCTTACCATTTGTGGTGATTTTTCCTTCAACCCCCTTAGCTCTACTACCCTTCCTTCTGATTGAAATCTCATGAATAGTTCTTGGAATTTCATCTCAATTGTTCCCAATGTAGTAAGCCATTGTACTCCCAAAACAATATTTGCTGCACCCATGGATATCACATACATTGGGGTATCAAGTTGATAATCTCCCATGGATAATTTAATGCTATGACACTTCCCTGAACAACTAACTGTACCACCATCTGCAATCAAAACTTGAAACTCTGGAGCTAGATATATAAAACAATTTAGACGAGTAGCTAACTTTTTGTTGATGAAATTATGAGTACTACCTGAGTCGATCAACATTGTTACCTTCTGCTTCTTTAAGAACCCCACAACCTTGAGAGTTTGTGGAGCACTAAAACCTGAGAGTGCATGACAAGAAATGATTGGTTGATAATCATGTGATTCCTCATTTGACTCCCTTTCATCCTCTAGTATGGGTTCCTCCTCTTCTTCCTCACTTGGACCTTCAATATAGAACAATTTATTTTCACTGCATTTATGTCCTCGACTGTATTTGCTATCACAATTGAAACACATCCCTTTTGCTTTGTTCTCCTCAATTTGTTGTGGAGTCAACCTAGTAGGTTGTGTTGAATATCCTTTCTCTCTTGTCACATTAGCCCCTTGCTTCTTAGGAATCAAATACTTCTCCTCTACCCTATGTGCTAAGATAAAAGACTCATTTATGGAGCTAGGGCTAAACATGTGCACCTCATGTTGAATGTGATCCTTGAGACCCCCCAAGAATAAATCATTCAATTTTTCCTCCGTAATTGTATCCACTCTTAAGGATAGGTTTTGGAATTGCTAAATATAATCCTTAACTGATCCTGCTTGTTGAAGTTTAGCTAGCTGGCTCAAGAATTTGTCTGTCATGCTATTGCTATATTGTGCTTGGAGTTCCTTTGTAAAAATTGACCATGAGACGGTGAGCCCCTTTTTCCTTCGATGAGTGCAAATCCAATGATACCAAATGAATTGATTTGGTTCTAGATATAGGGAAGCCATTGTGACCTTTTTTCCATTTGGGATTCGGTGTACTTAAAAAAAAAATCTCCATTTGGTTTATCCATGTTAGCGGATCCTTGCCATCGAACTTGCGCATATCCACCTTTGGAAATAAATTCCTAGATCTGATAGGAGTACTAAAGCTTGTGTCAATGGAAGCTAACCTAGAATTTTCACCTTGGTCACTTGAGAACTCCTTTCTTGGTTCAACCATGTAGGTGCTTAACATGTTTTGTATGTCTGATATATCTCCTCTTAGGTCACATATATCCATCTTCATTAAGGAAATGTCTTCCTTGACCTTATTGATTTCCTCATTAGGAACTTAATATCCTCTATTGTTACCCCATCCTTATCAGAAGTCTTCCCTGGAGTGACAACATTCTTTTTGCCTCTTGTTGCAGGCCCCTTCATGATGGGAATCACTAATTTTGAAATAAATCACACAAATGAAGCTTAAATTTTCTAAAAAATTTACTGTAACTTACTAGGGCCAAAATAACTCTCACCTAAAAAAATACCCAAGAAATAAGTAGATTTACAGTGTGGAGAGTGATAATTATGAAAAATTTAATTTTTCAATAACTTGCTTATTTTTTCTCTAATTCCTTCAAATTTTTTATTGTAATCTTCCTTAGTATTTCTTCAAAAACCCAATAAAATAAGACTCCAATTCAACAATATGTGTGAGATATGTAGATTCCAAAAAAAATGTGTAGAAACCCTAATTCTGCAATAATTAGCTTAATTATGCTCCAATTCTTCTGAATTATGGATTGTAGCTTCTTTAATATGTTCTTCAAAGACCCTTTAAAAATTAGAAAAAAAAATTCCAAAATCTGAAAGATATGCTCTTCCCAAAATCGCCTCCAAAATTGAGAAAAAACCTTGCCTCTACGGTGCCAAGATCATGCTCTGATACCACTTGTTAAGTTATGAAATAACTTGCACAATAGAAGAATATGATATGAAATATGCTAAAAATACTTGATATTAACTGAGAATAACAAGCCACTTCGAGGGGGAAAACCTCCAAATATCTCTAATGAGAACACACTTCACAACTTGATGAAATAAGACTCACAACCTCCTATATATACCTATTTATGCCTAGGATATCACCTAGGCCGACTTAGACACACCTATATAAGTATTAGGCCGACCTAAACAACTAAATAACAATATACTAATGATAATATGACTTCATAGAGAGTTAAGATAGCCACAAGCCGACTACTCATAACCCAATGTACACTAATATTAAGGGTGTAGCATGCACCTAGTAAAAAAAAATTCACGTGATCGGTGATGCTGGTGTGACACACTCTTCAATACTATAGGGATAGGTGGAGACTAGACCTCATGACCTTTTGCTTGCAACAAAGACGCTTTAGCCAATCAAGCTAGGCCCCTCACCCCAAGAGCTTTCTTGTTTTAGATACTAAAGAGCTATTTTATTTTACTTCATTTTTATTTGAGAAACTATTTTTATTTACTTGAGTTATTTTATATTTTTAGTTTTTTTTTCTAAAATATATGCTAGTTTTTGCTACACACTCACACTATTACACTTTATCATTTGTTGTCACTATAGTTACACCTCTCTAAGTAATTAAATATTTTACATTTATGTTCCTTGAGAGGAGGCCAATCTTAATACAATAGTATGTCTATATACTACAAGTAAACATTCCTTCTAAACTAAAAAACTATATAAATTACATATATTAAGATTATGAAGGCCAATCAATATTAACCAAATTTTGGCCCTACAATAGTAACCCTTATTCACCACACCATGTTGTATTCACACCATCTTACTCATCCTCCTCTATTATTGCAAAAGACCAATCAAAGGTAGTAGTGAGGTTATGTCTCTAATTTATTTTAGGAAGTTAAAACTTGGTATAGACCTATATATACAAATTTAGCCTCAAGGAGTCCACCAATAGGCATAATGAAGGGGGCTCAATGACTAGCAATAATGCCATTATGCATTTGCTAGGAAATATTCTATGGAAGGAACAATAACCCTAGAACCATCAATCAAAAACCTACTTCAAACCTCCACTCCATTGAGACTTGGCCAAGGCATTGGTGATTTGTTTGACTATTTTCTTTATCTAGGTTGCATCCAAGAGAATTCTAACAATAATAGAAACCACATCAATATTGACCCTATACTTATTATTTTCCATGAAAAAAAATCACTCACAATCACTTTGATTTTACATAACATGATAATCGCTTTCCTTGAAGATTTTCTCAAATACAATTATATATTCCCTCCAAGAAAGTAATGTCTCCTCTTTTCTACCAACCACATAGGGGTGTTTTCCACTATGAAATTTCTAAAAATATACTAATCCATTGGGTTTAAATTGAGATGCAATGCCATAATAATGGAAAGTATTTATATTCTCAACTTTCTCCCAATACTAGATCAAGACACAAGTGAAACTTAAAGGATCAAAATATGGTTTTTAAATAAGATTATTTATGTGTGTTATTCCTTTTCTTTGGTCATGTGTGAGTGCCATGCTTCCCTTAAATTTTATGGTCTTAGATACAAACTATCATAGGTATTATGCATTGGGATGTCAACCAAGCTAATTTTTAATCATTGGGATACAAACTATCATTGGGATTATGCATATGGATTATGCATTGGGTCTTAGATACAAACTATCATAGGGATTATGCATTGGAATCCCACATATTGAACATTGATAATTTGATAAAAAAATATGCTAAATGTGAAATTGAAAGATTCCCATATCTCAACCAAGCTACTTATAATATTGTAAACTTTCTTATTAATGACATAGTTTTCTACAAAATTAGATTCTCCAAGGTTTTATTTCCTTAAAGATGTGTTGTATATTGAATACAACAAATGAATCTAGTATCAACCATACATTTTGCATAGTGTTGTTTCTGTTCTACAAGTTGGAGATCCTCACTTATAGATAGCATTGATAATGACCATAGAACTACCTTCTATCTACATGTTACCAACTCCATATATTTTACAAACCTGAAGGTCAAGAAGGAGTGCATGCACTTTTAGTTCATTATTGGATCCGTCTTATAGTTTCTTTGAAGTTGCATTGATGAGATTTGCTAAAGCATCTTGAACTAAATAACCTACTCTTGATTTTTCAAGGTTACCTCTTGTTTCCTGGAATCAAAATTAATTTCCACCCATTTAGAGGAGGGAACACGCTTATCCTTCTCATGTATTCATATTAAAATTAAATCCGAAAGACCCATGAATGGGGTATTATACCTTTTATACTAAGTTTACTTGGATAATTAATTTTATTTACTTAGCAATATTTAGCAATATTGAGAACTTCAAATCAAGTTGATTTCACTTGACTTTATTTCTCTTCATGTTGAGTCCATGGTGTGTTTTCTTGCACGACCAAATCAACTCCTTTGGAAATTTTTATTTCTTGATAAGTTGTTATCCCAAAGTCTATGTATATTATTTTTTTCCTCCCATATACACACAACCTTAAATTCAAATAATAGAATGTTTCTTTAATTCCCACTCATTTGTTGCCCTAAGATTTCTTGGTTTTAATATTGTTTTTAACTATGAATCAACGATGCATAGGCCATGCTTGTGCTTGTTTATTTGAGTGGATGTTTTCTTTATGGGATTTAATTTTTGTATTGTCTCACTTGTGTTGAGACCACCAACATGTTTCAAGATAGTGTTCCTCAAAATGTTAGTTTTTTGGTGTCTTGTTTACATCATTGAGATACGTGTATGGTAGTGTGCAAAGATCCTTGTGAGGACTTGATGTATTTTATTATTGTTGTAATCCTTGAGATGCATGTGTTATGATTTATATTTTTGGTTATCATAATTATTTAGTTCATAGATATTGGCTATGCATCATGACTATATGGTTTACATGATGTTGAACCCTATTGGATGATTTCATGTGCTTCAGTTATTATATATTAGGAAGGTATATTTGACTCATGCATTGAGTAGGTACTAGTACATGGTTATTTATCCACTTAATTATGTAAGTCTAAGTTATTTTCCAATAGTAATTAATTGGAGATGTCACTTTGGGCCAATGTGTTTGGTAACCCCTATCACACTCAATTTGAGTGTGAGTTGAGTGTGATTTTCATTATGGTTTTGGATATGAATTGGTAGTGATTCTAGACTTTGTGTGTTGTGAAAAACCACTAAATGCATGAATTGTATTATGGTTTTTAATTTTCCCATTTTTCATGTAATTACATTTTAAATATTAATATCCCATATGAATAGTGCCTGATGCATTAGAATTTTGGAAATTGAGAAAGAAAGGAAAGGGTAAAATGTGAATTTAATATGCATTAAAAATGATATTTAATTGTTGCAATTAGATTTATTTGGAATGAAAAATATTTCTTTATGTGAGAAATTCAATTGAATTTATTTAAATTTTAAGAAAGGAATTCAATTGTATTGTTGTATTGCCTTTGGAAAAGAAAAATGAATTAGGCATTTAAATTTAGTTGCCATGTATATTTTGTGGAAACAAAAATAAAGAAATAAAAATGATTTTTGAAAAATAAAATAAAAAAATGAAAATGGAAAATGGAAATAGAAAGGAAAAATGAGATAAAAGGAAAGACTTAGACTTTTATTTTCATTATCCTTATTTGGAACAATTTTTCTCTCCCAAAACCCTCCATCCCTTAAAATGGAAAATATCGATTTGCATGAAAATTTTGGATGAAATGACTTGAAGCTAGATTCAAATTGATGATACTCGATATGGGATTTCTTAGAGATGGAATTTCAATTGCATGTGTGTGTATTTATCTTAAGGAGAATTTTCTCCATTATTTGTAAGCTTGGAAAGAGGCAAGTCTTTATTTAATTTTACATTCAAAATAAAATCATTTTCTTGTGGCATGCCCATATTACATGGTTGCATTGTTGTAGTTTGATAAGGTTGGTTGTCATTGATGTCAAAAGAATATTTGAGATTGTATATGCTCTAGAGAATTTTAGTGTGTAATGGTACAAGTTAACATTGTAGTGATATGAAAGTTTAGTAATTTTCCTCATGTCTAAGTATGATGCGGAGGTGGGTACACATGTCTCAATTGTTGAACACCTAGAATACTGAGAGGTGAGGGGATAGGGGCTGAATCAATATTCTCTTAAACCATTCAAACATTAAACATCCAATCACCAAAGCATATTCAACTATAAAGATGAATGAAAGTAGGAAACATTAACAACATCACATAACACATGAACACCAATAATTTTTATGTGAAAAACCCAAAATGGGAAAAACCATGGTGAGGGTTAGCTCACAATATATTATAATAGGTTATAGTATATTTACAAAAGTGCTCACTATAGGTGGACTCATTGTCCAAGTGGACTCAATTTCCATAAAGAAAAAGATAGAAGAGAGATGATGGATCACAACCTATTTTTGAACTGTTACAATTTTCATAAGATTACATATGAATGAATACAATTCCAATAAATCTCAATAAACAATCTTTGTTTGATTCAGATTCAACACTCTACCATGCTCTTCATTCACACAACTCTGACCTTCAACTCAACATTCACAACTTAACTTCACACTGCTTTGATCAAATTCATATCATATACGTGTGGAACATTCTTAGTACTTTCAATATTTGTCTAAACACCAAAAACAATCTAGCATATATATTCGCATCAAGTATAAAATTAATTAGGTTGACCTAATTAGAAGTAACACTCAAAATGTAACTTTTCGACTCCAAAACGTTTCATCCACACAATGTGACATAATTCAAAACTCAAAACAACTATAAATAGTTCAACATGGACCTATAATTGACCTCACATAAGATAGCAACACTTATTTAACCTTCACACAACATCAAACGTGTTAGGTCAACACTACATATGACCTAAAAGAAAAATCCTTCAACTATGCATCCACATCTCGACATGTGGACCTTAAAATTTGATTCCAATTGGAATCCGTGCTCTATTAACATTTGGAAACTTTTCTTCAAAAGTGCAATGCCAAAAACTCATTCGCGGAGAAGTGTGGATTCTCCCACACAAACATATTGTACAAAAAATCACTATAATTTTCCAGGTGAAACTCTATTGCTTGTAACTCTCAAACCACTCATCAAAACATGATGAAATATTGGAATTAGATATTGTTGATCATCAAAGCTTGCACCTCTCCAATAGTCTTATGGAACATTCAGTGAGTGGGGGACAAATTGTGTCTCACTTAATACCTCTGAGATTTTTATAGAAAGACAAATCTTCTTTTGGGTTTGGAGATAAGGGGAGAAGGAAATGTAAACATAAAACATAAAAGGTGATGCCCCAAAGATTTTACAACATTTTAAACCCAAGTCATTCCTATGAGTGATATAAATAGACATAGAATGCCACAACCTTTCATTGTTGAAAAGAGAACAAACATCAAAGGCTAACTTCAAGCACAGTGCAAACTTTCAAATCTTTCCACAGGCAGTGTTCATTAAGGTATGATCAAACATAAAGATTTCTTATGGGTAATAGAACAATATCTCAAAAATCACATGAACTCTTCCTCCTAATATAGCATAGCACGACAAAACAAAAACTTCCAGAAAAATAGAGAATTCCAATGACATAATCTAGTTTTCTTAAGCTACTACTCTACCATACAAGCATACAAGATGAAAATCAACTACTTAAACTATCCATATTTAGCTTGCAAGGCACAGTGTTTCATTCAAAATGATAATATAAAGAAAGAAAGCTTGAAAAAGGCCATACACGCACAGTCTCAATAATTTCTCCTTAATAATTCATTCTTTTAAATATCAAATGAACTTTGAAACAGAGGTCAAATGCCAATCCAACAATAGTCTAAACCTTAATAGATATAGCATGCTAAAGAAAAGTAGTTCTACAAATTTGCTTCTAAAAATAATTCTGAAACCCTAAGAAAACTAAAGAAACTTTTCTTTCAACAAAGAAACTATAACTTGGAATCTAACCCCACATTGTGTCATCACCCTCCTTATATAGCCACATAAAAGGAAACACACTGCCTTAACACAAAAAATGATACTATCAGGTGTTGACAGTTAATGGCACACAATCCGATCGTAGATCTTTGGTTAGGTTGCAATGATATTTTCTCATCAATTCTCACTTGTCGCATTAATGTTTTTTAGATATTTAGCAAAGATAGAGGCCCGTAAACAATCAGATCCTAGAAACAACATCCTGGAAAAAGGTCCAGTTGACTGATCACATCACCCCAAGGTACCAACTCAAAACTTCCATCCCAAAAACTAAGAAAAGAAACAGGCCAGCCAGCTCTGACAAACTCCCCAATCATATCACTCTGTAGGAAGTGCAAACTTCCCATGGCAAAGAAGTGATGTGTCAACAAGGCGAAAACTTTCAAGCTCATGAATATAGCTCCCAAGAAAATGCCCGGTGAGTCAACATGTGTCCCAAATTCTCTCCCAAAAGGAAGACGAAAGATGAAAGATGTGTAGCCACCACGTGGTGCATTGTGCATCTTTCTGATAATTCTCCTTGAGCGTGAGCACACCAAAACTAAAAAAATTTATACAAGATGAAAATGGAAATGACTAAGGCAAAAATGCTTCATAGTTCTGACGACTCATAGGGGTCTTCGCTTTGCAGAGATACTAACCTATGCCTCTAGTTGTTCTTGGAGTTTGATGGGAGTGGCACACTGAGCCTCCCAATCCGCATCAGTTGGTAGGACAAGGGTCTGGATCTACCTATATGCTTGCTCAAGATAAAAAATCTCCTTAAAAGAGATGAATCCCCATCTGGAAGAAACTGTGCCTAGGTGATAATAGAGTCAAGAAAGAGGATAGATCTCACATGCAACATCATCAGCTATGGGCATGGCACTTGAACTTGAAAGTTCTACTAAGATCTGGATCTTGTGTTGGATTGCATCATTGACCTATTCCATTGTCAGTGCATCTTCATTTGGTGAAAGAAGAGGAGGAAACCTAAAACTAATGAAGATGCCAAAGTCCTTCTTGATCTTGATGACCCACTTATTCAGCACTATTTGGCACTCTTCACACTTTTCTGCAACCTTGTGACAATTGATAATCTCATTGGCTTTGATGGAGGTGAATCGTCGATTGGGAATCCTTGCCCTTTCAAGGACCTGGTCAGTGGCGATGCACAATTTGGAGATGAAACTTTGGGAATCTGCCACTTAGGATGAACATTTTTGCGTAAAGTGATCAGCCATTAGACCAACCTTGGCATTCAATTCCCGAAAATCCCTTAGAAATTGTAAGGCGGGTCCTAGAACAAAAACACCAGCTGCAATCCGCTCCCAATGCATAGCTATCAGCCTCTTCATAAAGGGAGGGGTCCAGATCCACGTACAACAATTAACTCTTGGTTAAATCAAGCCTCTCTTGACCTTGTGTTTTCCTCCATTTGAATTTTCTCCCAAAGGGTGTTTTCAAATTTAGAGTTCAGTCTTCTGACTTCTTGTTTTGACTCTTCTACTTCTACGTGGATCCTCCAAAGATAATCAAAATTTCAGGATTGGGCATCATTTATCTCTCTTCTTAATTTTTCAATTTTAGCGTGAAGTTGAACATATTCACTCCGAGCATCTGCAAGCAATCTAGACGTGTCTCCTTGCTAGCCTTGAATTTTCCTTACGCTGGTCACTTCAGCTTCTTTGGCTTAGATCTCATTTTGTAGTTTGGTTATTGTTTCTTTTACATTTTCCAACTCCACCTCATGCTTCTTTAATTTCCTGTCCAGCCTCTCATAGTCAGCATATGCTACCTTCTATGTGGCTTTGGCTAGGACCACTTTATCGCACAGGCAAGTTTCATTCAAGTCCAGGCCTACGACATGAATGTCATAATCTTCCATATGCATTTGGCCTTCGGGCTTTGAAACAAGTAGCTTCATGGTGGTAATAAGAAAAGAGTTTCACTCTTCATTGAAACAGGCTTCAATCTTCTTTGTAGTGGGCTTCTTGACATTTTTCGATAATATTTTTTGCTTTGTGGCCTTTTGGACCTAGTTGGTAGCATTAAAATGGCCCTAAAGAGTCTAAGGGACATTGACGCTTTGTGTTGCGATGGAAGCACTGGGGGGCAGCTTGAAAAGGGTGACAATAGGGAAACTTCAAATGTGTGAGTATGGAGGGATGTAAAAGGCAACATGATCATGGAAAAGGACGAAATGCCAAATTGAGCAAGGGAAAGACCAGTAGCAGTAAATACAAAAACAAGTTGATGGAGAAGTGCCTTCTCAAAAGTAGATGGACTAGGAGTAATGGGAAAAGCAGTGGTTTCAACCATTCCAATAGGGGCCAGAACTAGCATGTTTCATCCTCTGGCTACAGATTCCTCCAGAACTTGACCTTTAATGGCTGCTAAGGATCCCCTTGGAGACCATGGGGCCCCTTTTCCTTTACTTCGGGTGCTGGAGGTAGATGGAGCTTGTGAACCCCTTTTCCTTGAGTCTCTTCGGTTGTCAGATTCCCAAGGTCTAGAAGCCTGAGGTGGGACTTGTTCTTTGTCAATTTCATGGCTCCTCTCAAGATTGTTGTTTTCAGAATCAACCTCCTTGTCATATAAGTCCTCAAATTCATCATCAAGCTGAAAGTTACTGAATGGGGCACCTGGACATCTCATTTCCTATTAGAATCTCCAGAAGTCTGACTTCTTTCTTTCTGACCAACATTTTTTCTTCAACTGTGTATTGAGTGATTTTCCCATAAGAAGATTCCTTTGATACTATGCATGTGGCTCATAAAAATTTAGCCGTTTTGGCCACTCTTTTGGAATGTAAGCTAGGTCAATGTATATCTCTGCGCTCTCCTGACCCAAGTTCCTCCTTTGGAAATAATCCCTAAACTCATGTCTTAAACTAAAAATCTCATTCATGTTATAATTCTATTTGTTGCAAATGAGGACCAAGCCCAAGGCCGCCAATAAATTTGCAATCTCGTCCTCAGCCTTCTACTTAGTCAGTATCACATGGCCCTTATCAATCATGAGAGGAAGATTGTAAAGCTTTGTTTTGTTCCTTCCAATGCCATAATTCCTATCGATGATGGTTACTTGTCGACATGCCTCCAACACAAACACCATGTCTATTACAAATCCAGGGAGTCAAAAATCCTCCCTAGGAAAGACATGAAATCTAGCAAACGTGAAATCCTCACCCAAGAAATAATCCAATGGGATAGGTGGATCCTCAATCCATTCTATAACATCTTGAGAGAAACGACCAATGGGGCAAGGCAACAAATCTTGGAGTATTGGCCTCAGAAAATTGTCTACAAACTGATAGTAATCTCCTATCCTTGAAAGAACATGGGTCCATACAAAAACTGGCTAGATACAACCCCTTTCATCTAGCCTAGTCATCAGTACATTCCTCGTTAGCCACTCAAAATTTTGATGCAAAAGCAAATGAAACAGGACAAAAGAATACTTGAATTTAGACTCAACATTGTAGTTCTTCAATTTCTCCCTCATGTTCCTAGCTATCACCTCAAAAAAATCATAGTACCTCTAGACTTTTTCTCTTTTGAGTGTATGGCCTAGGGAAAACTGGAAAGGGTTAACCTTTTCATCATCATTGAGGCCAAAAACCCAGGCCAACATTGAAAATATGCACTGCGTATCCTTTTTAAATGTTTTGAGTGAAAGAGGCCAATGAATTTGTCCTCTCTATGGCCTTTCCTTTGCCTCATCCACATAGAAATTTATTTTCCTGAACATATCTTCTCCTAGGGCATCCATTTACTCTTCATCAAAAATTTTAGCACCCTAGCTCATAGGGATACATAGCATATCTTGTATTGCTTTGGAAGAAATGGTGATATTGACCCCACAGCTCTCAATGGCCTCTACATTTTTGTTAAACCTTTTTGCACATGTGTCAACCAACTCTGCGCACAAATGCACAACAGGCAACATAAACTGTGGCAGACCATTCTTTCAAAGCTAAAATGCAAAACCCTCTGACAGTTCATGCTCCAACATCCTCTAAAACACACCCTCCCTAAGATTTTTAGGGTTGGCCGAAAACTGAGGGTTGAAAAAATTGTCATTTATGTCTTGCACCACCTCTCTTTGGATGTGTTTATCAGGTTGGATCTTCTTGTAGTGCTCAAATGGTCATTTTTCTGCTGTTGGGGCATTGGCGAACGAGTAGCGACCAAAAACATTGGCGTAACCTGGTCTTTTGTTTGAAACTACATCTTGCCTACCGGAGGTAGATGCTTTCGCCATGACTATATGAGAAAGTTGTAGAGAGCTTATCAAGTGATAATAACCATTTTCCTTTTACTTATTTTATACTTTTGAGTGCAATTAATTCTCTTACTCGCATGTAGTTAAGACTACATCGTTATCGTTGGTCCATTAATTGTTGCCACTAGGGAAATACATGTGAAAATGAGATTCGTATCCCTCAGGAATGTTGAGAACACTGTGAGAATGGAATTAGTACATTCTCCCCACTGCCTCTTTTACAAATAAATTTATTGTATTGAAAAGCGTGTTTTTCATCATACGAAATGTGCTGAGGTGATACAAGGTACTCTTGAAAATACATGCCCATTAATTTGTTAGAGTATTAGTGTGTTAATCCATGTCTTTTCTTATTAGTAAGTTGGCTGGCACTGATGATGATGAAAGAAACATGTCAACAATCAGCGTATGAGAGCATTTACTCACAATGCCCAAATTTGTTTCTCAAGGCATTCCATCAAATCCTCTGTATGATTTATCTACCTTACTTTGTTCTATCTTAAAAATTTCCATTGTCGTCTGGCCAAAAATAGACATTTTGTTGGTTGAGTTTGTCGGCTCACCTTTTCTATGTATAGCTACGCCATCTTTTGCAACATTCATTCAAACATATATTCTCTTACATTAGCTAGCCTTCTGCTTATTCCCTTTCCACCATAATTCATTGCTTTATCAGAATGTCTGTTGGTCTAGGTACCCCTGTTCGGCTCCTTCCAAGGAGACCGCAACACTGCTTCACGAGAGAGGTCACTAGTGACTGAATCAAGTGCTTGGTGAAGAAATGCAACCCCTCGTCATGGTAGTGTTCAAGTGAGTGGTCAGCGTAGACTACATTACCAATGAGAACCAACTTCAGAGCAACTGCAATGTGCTTTCCCGCTTCATGGCCTGACTGCTAGACCTGAATGTTTCCAAGACTGTGATAATTGAACTATGCCAGAATATTTTTGACGCTTCACTAATGGAAGGGCTTAGTGAGATAGTGTGAGTGGCCATCCCCGACATGAGTGTTATGGACCTCCACAAGCACATGGACTTTGGAATAGATGTACCCTGGTTACCCTTCCTAACTGATTTCCACACCATGGACATTGAGACGCACCATTGCTCTTCTTAGCCAGTGACTACTTTTTTGTTGCGGGAGTATGACATGGAGCAGGTTCCGATGATCGCCTGGAGGAAGCACTTTGACTTTCTGGTGCAAATTCGCAGTGAGTAGACCCTAGGTCTACACCATTTGGCCCACGTGTGTTATGTGTTCATCCCCTCTTTGCATCCCATCATATGAGAAGAAGAAGAAGAACTTGACAATGAGCCCTTTTTGCTTCATCGTCAATGGTTGGAGGCCTTTACTATTTTTTTCTCATTGCCTCCCTTTTGCTTCTTTTTACTAACTACTTCTTTTGGGTTTTGTTTGAGAAAGCTTCATGTTCAATCCTGAGCCTCGGGTCGTGCATTATATTGTAAATTCTCAATGAACATAATATAATACAACTTTTTGTTTCCTTACTGTTTTTCTTGGGTTTGTTTTATTCTCAAAATTTTGAAATACTTACAAATTTTTTTACATATGGTACATAATTGTTAATTTTTTTTAAAAGAACTATGCATTTTAATGGAAAATCTTCAAATAAAAACCATTCACTGGTATATCTAAAGTGTTTCCCTCCATATCTTCAAGCTCGTATGTTTTCTTTTCTTTGCATGCTCTGATTCGAAAAATTCCTTTCCATAGTGCTTCATATTTCGTGTGTTTCCTTGTTTTTTATAGTACGTTCATCGTACTTTAGCACTAAGCTCCCTTCTTTTAATTTTGGGTTACAAGTCTTTTTTCCAAACCATCACTTAACTGTTTACTTGTGATTGATCATGGCTCCATGAGCCTTTTCTCTATCTTCCTCCAGTTTGAGGGATTCTACCAACCGTACTTCCATTTGACCATCTTCCTCAATTTATGGGGCTTTCAATAGTTGTGAAACAAGAATTTATATGGAAATGGGTATCACTACCTCTTTTCCATACACCAACAGTCTGTAAGGAGAGGTCTTCAGAATCTACTTGGGAGTAATTCGGTCCACCCACAAAGCAAATCACAGATGTTTATGCCAATCCTTTTTTCGTTCTAACCCAATATGCTTGGTTAACCTAATTAGGTTTTTGTTAGTAGATTTTGCTAACCTGTTCCCTTGTGGGTAATAATTTGATGAAGCCTTCGGGAAAATCCCATATCTGATAGTAAAATATAGCATTCCTGGTTCCACATAAACTTGGGCATCATTGGATATAATAATCTTGGGCAGGCCAAGCCTAGCTACTAGCTCCTCATGGAAATTGACAATTTTTCCTTCTGTGATGTATTCCAATAGGGTATGTGCAGGATCATGATGGGCCAAAAATTGGTGATATGATGGGTATGTGTAGGGTATGTGTCTGAAGACTTTTTTCTTACCTAAAATTGATGAAATGAAAAGGGTTTTTAAAGGATATTCTCAGCTTTCCACCAATATAAATTATGCTTTAATTTGAATTTAATAATTAATTATTATTCATTTTCTATTTGAATTACGACTAAAGTCCTGCTTGATAGGCTGATTGAAAAACATCTCTAGCTTTCAAACGGTATCACATTTTTTGAATTTGAAACATGCATCACATTCTATGCTTCGCATAATATAGGATTAAAAAAAATGAATTTAATGAAGTTTTGACCAAGTTAAGGTGGTCAGACATACGAGTTTTTATATTTTTTAAAAGTTGCAATAAAAAAATCATAATTAATTATTTACTTGGAAAAAAATTACAAAAATTATGCATCACATCCAGACATGAGTCCTCTACTTATATCTAAAATCTTATAAAAAAATATTATCATTTTATTGTGGTTAGGGTGGTCAGATAGACACCTACTTTTTTTTCCCCTGAAATTTAAGCACTACTGCATTGAAATTTCAAAATTTCACCAAATAATTTTTTTTTTTAAATAAACCTAGTAGTTTAGAAACTACATTCAATTTTCTACAGATTCTATTCTTACATATTTTTTAAATAATATAGATAACTTATTCAAATTTTTATGTCAAGTTGCCTAACTCTGATTTTTATGAATTTTTGCTACTTAAGGGCCTGTTTTTTCCATGATGATCTTGCATATACCCTGCACATTGGCCTCGAAGCCTTTCAAGGTCCTCAAATGGGATGCAATAGGATGCTTTTCATTATCTTTCTCGTACTTATGAGTGAGCATAGAAGCTATATTATGCTTGCCACTATATACGTAGAGTAGAAAGCCTTAGGAAAAATTTGGGCTAATTGGCGCTGAGGTTTGGGGAGGGCCATCTGTAATTGCTTGAAATTCATTGTGCCCTCGGAAGTCCACTTGAAAGGTAGGTTTTACTTAAGCATCAGGGTGATTAATCACACAATGCTCACGAAATCTGATATGAATTTACTGACAAAATTAATCTTCCTCGGGAAAGATTGCAACCCTTTTGTCATTCGGACCCTTTCGAGATCTATTGCTATTCCCCCTTTTGATAGTACAAAGCCAAGAGTCTTTCTTTGAGGCAATCCATAGACATATTTTTCTGGATTGAAAGAAATCCCAAATCATTGATATTTCTGGAAAACATTTTTCAGATGATCGAGATGATCATCTTTTGATCTAGAAAATACTGTTAGGTCACCTAGATATATGATGATGATCTAGTTATCAATCCTTCTAAAGCAATGCTTAAATTTGCACTAGTATTGGATATTTTGAATGATGTCTTTGAATAAGAAAACATTCCCCACTTAGTGGTAAACATCGTCTCATGTTGGTCGGATTCCTTCATATAGACTTGATTGCATCTTGAGAAACCATCTATCAAGGAGAACATCCCTGATCTAGTTATAGTCTGTAAAATTTTCTCCATCAGTGGTGAGGGGTAATGGTTTTTTAACGAAGTCCTTTTTAAGTCCTGAAAATTGACATAAAGTCATATATCACCATTCTTTTTCCAAACTGGGACTAGATTTGACACCTAGGTGGAATATTTGATAGGGCATATGATCTTTGATTCGACCCACTTGGTGAGATCCTGCACCATCAAGGCTTTAACCTTCGGGTTAACTAACCTTTGTTTTTGTCAGACATGCTTGGATCCTTCTACCAAGTCAATGGTACGCTGAATTATGCCTAGGTCATACTCTCTTAGGTCATACCTGAAGCAGAGATCCTTCAGCCTTCTCTTGTCCTTGCGAGGGACTTCCCTTCTGACTCTCAGTTTTTTGTCCCTTTCTACGTCATGTTCTTATAATCCCTTGAATCTATAGAAAATATTTTCTTGCCATTCCTTACATCTTCGAGAAGATCCATCCCTAGTGGTGAATCGAGAAGATCCATCCCTAGTGGTGAATAGTCAGAAGTTGTTCCTAATTTATATATGGAAGAAAAAATTTGAATTTTGTCACCCAAAACTTTCCAATTTTGATCATTGTTGGGGATTGAGGGTCGAACAATGACTTGCATTGCGCTCTGCTTCATTGGGTCAGAAACTAGTTCAAATTATGGACTGACAGGGGCCATTCGATCAGCAATACTATTTTGTGATCGAGGAATCACTTGCATGTTGAAAGCTTTGAAAATATAGATGAGATCCCATACCCTATGTGTGTAATATTTCATCCTTGTATTCTTTGTAGTCGCTTGTCCACAGATTTGGCTTACCACTAGTTCTAAATCTTTGAAAGCTTGTATCCTCCTCACGCCTATCTACTCTGCTAGGATGAACCCATGAACCAAAGCTTCATATTTGACATCATTGTTGGAGCATGAGAACTAAAAATGGTAGGCACTAGGGGTTTCTGATCCTATTGGAGACACCAATCAGACACCCACTCTGGAGCCAACTTTACACTTGGCACCGTCAAAATATAGGGTCCATAGACGATTAACAGATGGGTCATCAGATTTCTCCTGATCCTTCATTAGTTTCAAAAAGACTTGATCACCGTAAAAAAGAACATAGGTGCCTAGCCTTGTTGCATGGAAGTTTCCAAATGGAATAGAATCAATGAATTAGTTGAGCAACACTTCTTCCTTAGGAGTTCGCTCACTTGTATCTTCCTCATCTTCAGGAATTTCTACACAATATCTCTTTTGTTGAGAGATAGAGGTATGTGCAGCCCCAACACATAGATTAGCGTCATTTGCAATATGTTTGAGATGTAAGGATTTGGATAGGATCTTCACCTTCATCCCATGCCTAGTTCTTAATATCAGGTGGGACGAGTCAAGTGCCAAGTATCCGCCGGGCTTTGTAGTGAAATCTCTTGAAAGACATATTCTGAAGATCAGAGGAATGTTTATCGCTACTACTTCTTGTATGACTGTTTGGCTTGGGTGGGAGAAAAGGGTTAGAGATAGATCTTTTATCTAACCAATGGTCAAAACCTTCTTCCCATCTAGTTGCATGATTCCTTTTTCAAGGGGCTCATACTTAAGCATCTACCACTTGTTTTAGCAAAACAGTTGTGCTAGCCCCTGAATCAATCATATTATTATGCAACAGTTTATCTCCCACTATAAGTGTTAAAAAGAAAGGTATGGGATTTGTTCTGCTTACCTCTTTCTCTTTTGCATTTCCCACATTATTTACATACATTTTTTCTTTCGAAGCCTAATGGGGAAGCACGTATTTGTCGTCTCCTCTTTGATTGCATGGATGAGTTACATCCACCTATGGGATTTGTTCTTCTTCCTTTAATGCCTCTTGAAGCAAAATTTTTTGTTCATGAATTGATATGATGTCCCATAGTGATACATTAGTAGGTGCCTTCTTCAATTGCTCAACCACGTTAAGCATCCAGACTATTTGGGCCTTGGGCTTAAATGGTGGTATTTCTCTCATTTTCAGAAGAAAACGTTTTGATGTGATTGGGCTTGATGTTTTGCTCGTCTATTTCTCTGCCAATGGTGTGTTATGTGGCTATGGAAAAGGCCGAATGATGGGCGATGAAGCCTAATTTTCCTATGGGAATAGTTGATGCGGATGCAGACATGGAAAATTTTGTTGTGCATACTCCCCTGTGAGCCTTCTCTTTGATCTTGTGTTGTAATCTAATTGCACTTGTGGAACACTAGTCATCAGAGTTTCATTTGCAAACACAACCTCTTCCTCTTCTAACCATGAGAATAGAGCTTGTTTGGGCGCAATGTCTAGCTCCTGCTCCAGGGACATCCCTTGCGTTTGTGCTCTAAAATGAGTGTTTTCCATTTTGGACAATTCATACTTGTTCGCATTCAGGAGCATTCCCTTGCTTCTTTGTTCTGCTACCCTCTACTGCATATTCTCCCTTGGGAAATTTTGGGGCATATGGCTATCGCTACACAGGAAGCACCAAACATTTTTATCTTCCGCCAAATTGTTTTGGCCTAGGACTAGCTCTTTACTCAAGCTATCCTTAACTTTCTACAATGGCATGGTGGCTGAAACTATCTGATTTGTCAACGACATCTGTTGACCTCCTCCTCTAGAGGATCCTTGATATGGACTATGTTGATAAGATGACTTCCCTCTGCCATAGGCTTGTGTGGTCTACTTTGGAGGTGTCACTTGCTGTCATTTGATAATAAACAACTTGTTAGTGAAAGTCCACATGAGATTGTTCATGTCGCTAATATCTGCCACCATTGAAGAAAAGCTCGACGTGCTTACTTCAGTGGTGGGATGCACATTCAAAAAATATGGGGTGACGAACATTAATTGTGCAATGGGAGTGCTTGGAGTGGCTTCTTCCTAAGTACCATTAGAAATTTTTGTGAATACTAGCATCGGTGGTCAAGGCGGAAGCTTTCCAGCATCGATTAGATTGCTCTTTGCACGCACCACCACCTCATATGCATCGGGCAAGATATCCCCTTCCACAAATTTTATCATGAATGTGATATCTGAGTTGAAGGCCTTTAGATAGAACATGAATGCTATGGCCATCTAAGGTCGAGTAGTCACGGGGATCCTTTGTCGGGTCTTATGGAATCTAGTGTTGAAGTTGCTCATGGCCTCATGCAGAGCTCTCTTGATGGTAATTAGTTGTTGCATCAATGAGGAGCGGTCTCCTTTCTCTTAGAAACGTTCGAATAGGCACTCTCCAAGCTAGTCCCACGAGATGATAGAACTTGAGGCCAAAGATCGATACCAATCTTGGGCCTTTCCCTTAAAAGAGGCAGCTAGTAGCCTCAACGTGATATTCTCCTTTGATATGTTATGTACCCTACATATCTCTGCTATATCTTGAAGGTGTTTGAAAGGGGTTTTGAAGTCTTCTCCAGAGAATCTTGGAATAGTCTTGAGGGCGTTAGTGGGTATAGCAGGCCATACATTTGGGTGTGTGGGTGGCTATAGTGGACTACCACTATCCCATGTTACAAAATTTGTAGGGGCATAGGGAGGTACGTGAGCCATAGAGAAAAGATTCTTATGAATAAGATATACAAGTAATCTTATTTAGAAGTTTAAGCCTTCAGGTGGAGTAGATAAGGCTATGAGGGTTGGGCTCTTACTTCTTTCTCTATTACTTCTTATAGGTGATACAAAACCTGTAAGTCTTCTCCTTCTAGGTACTAAGGCAGGTAATTGAGAGTATTGGAAGTGACCTCTCGAAGATGCTCTTTTTTTGGACTCTTGGCATGAAACTCCCAGTTTCCTTCCTTAGCCTAATTCAAGAAATATTTTTGACTTCTAATTAGGCATTTGGAAAACTTCTTATCCCACCAAGAAAAATAACTGTTGATCATCAAAGCTTGCGCTGCTCCGACAGTCTTATGGAAAATTCAGCGAGTGGGGGACAAATTGCATCTCACTGAATACCTTCAAGATTTTTAAGAAAATCAATTCTTCTTTGGGGTTTGGAGATAACGGGAGAAGGAAATGTAAAAATAAAACATAAAAGGTGATGCACCAAAGCTTTTACAACATTTCAAACCCAAATCATTCCTATGAGTGATATAAATAGACACAGAACGCCACAACCCTTCATTATTGGAAAGAAAATGAACAACAAAGGCTAACTTCAAGCACAATGCAAAATTTCAAATCTTTCCACAAGCAGTGTTCATTAAGGTCTGATCAAACATAAAGATTTCTTATGGGTAACAAAACAATATCTCAGAAATTACATGAATTCTTCCTCCTAATATAGCATAGCATGACAAAACAACAACTTTCAGAAAAACAGAGAAGTCCAATGACATAATCTAGTTTTCTTAAGCTACTACTCTACCAAACGAGCATACAACATAGAAATCAACTACTTAAACTATCCAGATTTAGCTTGCAAGACATAATGTTTCATTCAAAATGATAATATAAAGAAAGAAAGCTTGAAAAAGGCCATACATGCACAGTCTCAACAATTTCTTCTCAATAATTTGTGCTTTTAAATATCAAATGAACTTTGAAGTAGAGGTCGGATGCCAATCTGACAATAGTTTAAACCTTAATAGATATAACATGCCATAGAAAAGTAGTTCTACACATTTTCTTTTGAAAATAATTCTAAAACCATAAGAAAACTAAATAAACTTTTTTTTCAACAAAGAAACTATAACTTGGAATCCAAACCCCCATTGTGTCGTCCCCCTCCTTATATAGCCATGGAAAAGGAAACACACTGCATTAACACAAAAAATGATACTGCTAGGTGTTGACAGTTAATGGCACATGATCCGATTGTAGATCTTTGGTTAGGTTGTAACAATCTTTGCTCATCAATTCTCAGTTGTTGCATTGATGTTTTTCAGATATTTAGCAAAGATAGAGACCCATAAATGATCAAATCCTAGAAACAAAATCCTGGAAAAAGGTCTAGTTGACCAATCACATCACCCCGAGGCACCGACTCAAAACTTCCATCCCAAAAACCAAGAAAAGAAAAAGGCCAGCTAGCTCCAACAAACTCCCCAATCATATCACTCTGTAGGAAATGCAAACTGCCCGCGGTGAAGAAGTGACGTGTCAACAAGGTAGAAAATTTTGAGCTCATGAATATAGCTCCAAAGAAAATGTCCGATGAGTCAATAGGTGTCCCGAACTCTCTTCCGAAAGGAAGACAAAATATGAAATCTGCGTAGCCACCACGTGGCACATTGCACATCTTTTTGATAATTCTCCTTGAGCATGGGTGCACCGAAACTAAAAACATTTATACAAGCCAAAAATGAAAATGAATAAGGAAAAAATTCTTCACAAATACAACTAACATCCACCAAAATAATATTATACACACAAAGTGATATCTTCATTTGTGGAGTTGTGCGGACCTAAAAACCAATGCCTAGTTATACTGAACTGGCATATTTGACAATTAGCCAATTTTCCATACAACTGATCTTTAGGGACCAAATCATTTTGCACAAATTTCTTCCTTAACACTGCAAAAACCTATTAGAACTAATCAAAATGATCTGCAACAATTTTGACATCAATGATCAATAACACTACAACACATCATTATGTACCTTTCATGATCGTGTTGCCAAATAGCATCATTAATGAAAAATTTCCTTAAACTTCTAACAATCTCCCCATTTTTCAATGATGGAAACATGCCAAAAATCTCCAAAATATTCCCCCCCTTTGACATCAAGGAAAAAGGGCACCTATTCTACTTGTTCTAACTATCATCAGAACTCCCCTTGAGAAATGTAAGCATATGTACAAATTGAAAATAATGGATTGACTCCCTCTAAGTCATATACTAGAGAAAAAACACCAAAAAGGTACTAGAAAAATTCTCTATATATTGTCTACATATGTATAAATAATCTGAACAAAAATATTGGAAATGCATTAAAAAATAAGAAATAAGTCAACCGGGGTTGACACCTACAACTTCTTCAAATGGTCTTACCAAGCTTTCCTTAGCCTCCACAAGCATTATATTATGTGCTTCAAACTCCAATGATAGTTCTTCTCCTTCTTCTAAAGTGGTAGGTACCTAATTGATCTTCTTAACTTTTCACTTAGAAGATCTTTTGAAACAATAATAAATTTGGTATTGATTAGATCCCTTACCTCTCCAAACTGTAGAATAATGTGTTCTTTTTGCACTCGCAGTTGAAAGAAATTATTGTGCATGTCTTCTATTGTGTTCCTTGTTTCTATGGTGAGGTAAACCATTGGATCATAAGCACTTGAGGTAGTATCAATTTGAGATTCAATAGAGTCCATCTCCTTTCTTATGCTTTGTGTGGCTTTGGTCCTCTTCATTCCATACCAAAACAATGCCTTCACCTCATCAACACATTCTTCAGCATCCTTTAATAATTTTGAGAACTTTTAATGTGTAGAGGCATATTTTGTAGTCATTTCCATCATCCTCTTATCATTTATTCTTTTCTTAGTTTCTTTTTTGGCTTCTTCCTTCAAACTAGATGCATAAATTTTAAAAGATTCAATTAGTAGTTTGAAAATTTCCATACTAGAGAGTGACGTATCAACATTTGCATCAGGTATGGTTTCCTCTAGTGCTTTAACTGCTTCTTCCATCAATTCAATACTCTTCTAATGTGTTTCAATGATTCTTTTCCTTGTAGATTCATGAAACATGTCTCCTAGTTGAAGCTTATAGATGAGAGTGATTTTATCTAAATCAATATTACTTTGATGTATTGGCAATTGCAGAAGTTGTAAAGATATAATTGGTTGGAACTTTAGCTATATACTCACTAATTTTTTTAGAGAATATCCAAAGAATCTATAATGTTCACTTGAAACCTTAGTTGTTTCTATAGCTTTTCCCTTTTCTTCTACACTTCTGGAGTCAATTGGTTTATCTTTTTTGTTTGTGCATCTCCAGATGGATCCTTAGTCTTGTCTTCTTCCCCTTCATGCTCTTCTTCCTTCTCTTCATCAACCTTTTCTTCATCTTTCTTTCTTGGCTCTCCTTCTTCTTCTACATGAGCATTATCATCATTGTTTTCATCCTCAACAATTTTTTCAGTACTTACCAGAGGAGTGACTTCTTCTTGAATCAGAGGAGTGATGATGTTTTCCTTTGCAATTTCTTCTCTGATCGTTTCCTCCTTATCATTTCCTTTTGTCATGCCATCCACTTCTGAAGGAGTTTCATCCAATGCAGCTTTATCGTTCATCTCATGATCATGTTGAGCATCATATGTCTGCATCTCTTCTCTTTCATTTGGTTCAAGAGCATTCATTTCTTATTCATTTGCTGGTATCATTCCTAGCTTCTGATCTATCTCCTCAGATTTCTCATTACTTTCCTTCCAGATTCTTTCAAGATCATCTTTATATTTTCCCATAAGGGTTGTTACCCTTTGCTTTGTTCTATCTCCTTGCTAAATAAAGTGGCCAATGTGGCTCTATCATCCTCAGATAGATGACCAATTATTCTCTCCAAAGCCTCTTCCTTAAGTCTTTCATGTTCTTTCATGGCTTCTTTCCTTCTTTCCAGCAAGATGTTCCACAAATCTTCAAGAACATGTTTCTTGATGTTCCACATGTCCACTTCAAGAACAACAATATACTTGATTATAGCTTCAATGGCGGTGGCTTTTTCTATCTCATCTACATATTTATATAAATTTGTGGTCTCTCCCAGCATATCATTTTGCAAAATGCTATTAAAAAGTGCCTCTAGTTTCATGGGGGACTGAGGCCTTACCAATTATTTTTGTCTTTGTTCTTTGCTTTTAACCAGAGTCTTCTTTGTGTCTTCATTCTTCTTCTTCTTCGGAGAAGGCTTCTTGGCTTTCTTATTCTTTTCCCTTATATGTATCTTGAATTTTTCCTTTTCTTTCTCTATCTCCTCTTTACTCTCAGTGTCAATGATATCAAATCTTCTTCTTTTGGTTGTAGGTTCACCTTGTGAAGCATTAATTCTTCTTCTCCAAACCAACTGTGGTCCCTCTTCTTCCAATTCCCCTTCTTTTGCAACATTTATGCCAATTTCCTTCTCTCTCATAACTTTCTATTTTACTCTTCTTTTGGTCAAGGCAACAGGTGGTGTAACAGTGGTAGTATTCTTCTTAACTTTGGTGGTGTGCACAACTAGAGGAGATTTCTCCCTTATTAGAGGACTAATAGTAGTCTTTGTTTTCTCTCCAACAAAAGTAAAAAGTTTCAAAGGACTTCTAGATAGAAGGTGGAGTGGTAGCTATTCTACCATATCTTCTTAAGCTTCCAAATTCTTCTACAACACTTCAATTTTCCTTGGCTCTCTCTCTAGCATACTACACTCTTTCTTTAGAAAGGCCCATTTCCTTAGCATATACATCAACCATCTTGTCCACATTCTTCTTGATTATAGGATTTATTTGTTCCATGTGAACTTCCATATAATTTTCTTCATAAGAGCCATATCTTGGTTTTGTGGTGTCTTTGGGGCTCTTTAGCAAAATGTCAGCAATTCAGTAAGATCTACTTCTGTCACCTCATAACCTAGTTCAAGAACCCAAATAGTTCTTGGTTCTACTACCTCCATACCACATTGGTGTGTAGATACAGGAAATGTAATGTCATTTTTCTATCTTTCAAAAAATTTCCTTGGAATTATCTCTATCTCATGCACTCTCTTCTAGAATATTGCAAAAAAAGCAGTAAGGGCATCATCTTATGCTTTGATATCTCCAAGATTCCTCATATGATCTAAAATTTGGAGCAATTCATGAACTAGAAGAAGCAAGGAGGTGGAGGATATGAGAATCATGGTCCTATGGCTCCAATTGACTATCAACAAGCCCTGGGAAGGTGAATCTAGCATTTTTTTATGGAAATGACAAGTGCATTGCTAGATCTTGGGTCTAGAAGTTAGACAATTATCTTTTATTGGGACCAATGCCTAAGTTGCATAACATCAAATTTTCCACTCTCTACTTGGACAAGGTTGCACATGAATGGTGGTATCATAGTTTGGTTACTCTTTGCCATAACCTTATTGATTCCTATGATGAGTTCACTAACAAAATCATTGATAGATTTGATCATAAGGATCCTGAGGAGAAAATTCGAGAGTTGGCCTAGTTGAGACAACATAGATCTCTTGATGCATACATTTCAAAGTTCCAGATACTTTCTATGATGGTGCCCAACATCATTGAATGGAGGCTAGTAGTCCTTTTCATTAAAAGACTGGTGGAATCCTTGAAGGGATATGTGAAGGCCTTTGATCCACAAACTCTATAGGAGGCTATCAAAAAGAAAGGATTATGGAGTTGGCTACCCCTAGGATTAAATTTCAATAAAAGTATTTTCCACACAAGAAAGATAAGAGGTCCTTTCACAAAGATGCAAATTAGACCAAGAAATTTTTTATCTCGAATTGATGATGACCTACAAAATGAGCTTCAAAGGAAGAAACTATTCTTCACTTGCAAAGAGCCATGTGCCCCAGGACACAAGTGCTTCACAAGAGGAAATTGCACCATTTGGAGGTGTATTCTTCTAGTGAATCACCTAATTTATTAGTACAACAATCATATTTAGAGGAGAAAGATGAAGAAGAGGCTCCAAAAGAGGTGGAAGAAGACTAAGAAAGTGGGGCCGTATTTACCCAACCTTATATCTTTCAAAAGAATGAGTCATTTTGAGTTCGTGGTGTTCTTTGTGGGAAGTGAATCATTGCTCTCATTGACACTAGAGAGACTCATAATTTCATTGATGAAGGGATAGTGGCCAAGAGAGGACTCAAGACTAAAGAAATTGAAGGTTTCAAACTCATGGTGGTAGATGGCTTCACAGTCACTTATACTTGCAAGATTTCAAACATGTCTATCTAGTTGGGAAATTATGAAGTCAAAGATGACTTCTATGTTGTGACTATTGGTGATATGGATGTAGTTCTAGGTATTCAATTGCTTCGATCTCTTGGAGATATCACTCTAAACCTTCAAACCATGGAGATTATGTTCACATCAAAAGGGAAGAAGGTGGTTTTGAGAGGGATGTAAATAGAGGCCCTCACATTGTTTCATTCAAGAGGATGAAATGATTGATTCAACATGATATGGTAGACTAGGCAACAGCGTGTGTGATTATGCATTCTAATCCTCTAGAAGATAAACTATCATCATGATGTACAAGCTTTGCTCTCCAAGCGAAAAAATGTTTTTAGTGGCATTCCACCTAGGAGACCTCCTAAAAGGAGGATTGAGCATGTGATTGAACTTGAAAAGGATGCCAAACCAATCATCACTACTCCATACTAACATCTGAAAAGGAACAATGATGAGATTGAGAAGTCCATCGAAGAAATCTTGGACATGGGTCACATTCGACCAAGCAAGAGTCCTTTTGCGTCTTCAGTCATTTTGGTAAAGAAGGATGGCACTATGTGTATGTGCATAGATTACCAGGCCCTCAATAAGAAAAATATCAAGAATCAGTATCCTATTTTGAGGATCGATGAACTCATTGATGAGCTACATGGATCAATTTACTTCTCCAAGATAGGCCTCAGATCAAGTTATCATCATATCAGAATGTGAGAGGAAGACATTGAGAAGACTACTTTTAGATGCCATTTTGGAAATTATGAGTTCTTATTCATTCCATTTGGGCTGAATAACACACATGCAACATTTTAGTCTTGCATGAATAGGGTGTTCAACAATAAATTAAGGAAGTGTGTGCTAATATCCTTTGATGACATCTTGATTTATAGTAAGTCGTAGGAAGAGATTCTAAAAGATTTGGAGGAGGTTCTTAGAATTTTCGAGGATGAATCTTTGTTTTCCAAAGAATCTCATTGTGAGTTTGGGATGATTGAGCTCCTCTATCTTGGTCATGTGATCAGCTCTAAGGGATTCGGTGTGGATCAGGAGACAATCAAGGACATATTGGATTAGCCACCACCAAAAAACCTCACTCAGTTGAAGGGGTTTTTGGATCTTTGTGGGTTCTATAGAAGATTCATGAAGGGCTACTCTCATATGACTACTCCTCTCATGGATCTTACCAAAAAGGGGTGATTCGGTTGTTCAAATAAAGCACATAAGGCCTTTGATCAGTTCAAGCACCTTATGAGTTCATGTCCCATTTTGGCCATACCAAACTTCTCCTAGCCATTTGAGTTGTAATGTGATGCTTTGAGAGAAGGTATTGGTGATGTTCTAATGCAAGATAAGCATCCAATTGTATTTGATAGTTAGAAGTTGAGGGGTGTAGAGAGGACATACTCTATTTATGATAGAGATGCTTGCAATCATGCACACCTTGGCTAAATTCCAACATTATTTGGTTGGAGGAAAGTTCATTGAAAACACTGATTATAATAGTCTTAAGTAGTTCCTACATCAAAAATATCTCAAAGACCTATAATAGAAGTGGGTGAATAAGCTTCAAGATTATGATTTTGAAATAGATTATGTCAAGGGGAAGAACAACATAGTGGTCGATGCCTTGTCTAGTGTGAACCTAGATCCTATACCTGCAAGAACACAACAAATGAACACATTAATAAGGTAAAATGCAAGTTAGAATATAGATTCCTCAAGAAATCCATTTGAATGCAAGAGAAAAGGAATAAAATGAAGAACACAATAAACTTACAACAAAGGTGTTGAATCCTATTCTAAAACAAATCAAACTCTTAATCTCTTGAGGGAGTTGGTGCCAATTTGATGTGAAAATTGGCCCTTTCCCAACTCCAATGGTGTGATGAAGATGATTTGATGAAGATTGTGATCTCTTTGTTGAAGATTGATGAATGCTCCAAGACAAAATCTGCATAACCTAGCTATAAAACACAATGAGATGGATGAAGATTGCTATGAATTTGAGTATAGTAAGTTTACTCGAGTTGTGGATGATCAAATGAGGAATGAAGCTTCTTATTTATAGAAATTCAAGTTGAAGAGATGTCCAAAATGGAGCAATGTGGGACAAAGAATCAACCAATGGCAAGATGCCACTTGTCAACATCCGAATGGATGGAGGATGTGCAAGTCTTGAAAAATGTGTCAATAAATGCATATATTTGAATTTTGAAATTGTTGAAATGACATGTAAGAGGGAAAGAAGGTGCATTGAATGCCACTTGGCTCAAGGAAAAGGACTTTCTAGGTGGAGTAAATGCCTTGTTGGAAGGACAAAGTCCACTTGGATTTTGAATTCAAATTTGATGAATATTCCTTTATTATGCCTTTTGAGAGAAAATATAGATTTAATAAATGAATTAAATCTATTTTCTTGTGCAAGTTGCAAAAGCTAGAGGATGGGACATGAGAAGAGATTAAATTAATCAAGGTTATTAATTTAATGAGAGGTCAAAATGATGTGACATATTGATTTATATTTATGGATTGATTTAAATCAAATATGAGAAGAATATGGTTTCAAGATTAATTAAATAAAGATTTTTGTTTTATTTAACCAAGGAGATGAAGTTAGATTAAAATAAATAAGGTTTTAATTTATTTAATTTAATGGATGGACTTTATAGATTTAATCAAATAAAATTGATTATTTAATTAAATCGGACTGATTGATTCAATTAACCAGAAAGGATGACTTAATTAGATAAATGATTTATTTAATTAAGAGAGGAACATTGATAAACTTAATCAAATAAAGGTATTCGATTAGATGGTTAGACCGAGGGATGATTTAGGATGAAACAGTGTTAGTGGTTGGGATCAGATGTGTAATGTCAATCAGTATATTTTCTATGTCTACATCTAGAAGGCCACATTTGAGCTCATTGATAGAGATTATAGCTGATTGGAGGGAGCATATCCTTGTGCAGTACACCAAGAATTATTTTGCTACCAGCATAACTAAGGTTAATTTGCATGATGAGAGGTACAAATTGGTGAATGATATGATATTATACAAGGAAATAATCTTATTGGTACCTGAATCAAAGGTCAAGATGAAGGTGATCCAAACATTTCATCACATTCCCCTAGTTGGTCACCAAGGTTATTTCAAAACTTATAGGAAGATTCGAGAAATATTTTCATGGAAGGGGCTCAAGGATGAGGTCCTTTGCTATGTCAGAGAATGCCAAATCTACCAACAAAAAAAAAAAGAGAATACTTTTCTTGTTGGTTTGTTGCAACCCTTGCCCATTCCCAATAAAAAATGGGAAAGTATCTCCATGGACTTCATTATGGGCTTGCCTAAGGTGCAAGGGAGAGATTGCATAGTGGTGATTGTTGATAGATTGATGAAGTTTGCACATTTATTTTCCATCACTACTACATTTACAAAAGCTCAAGTTGTTGATTCATTCTTCATAAAGGTGTTTAGATTACACAAGTTTCCCAAAAACATTGTGAGTGATAGGGACAAGTTCCTAAGCACGTTTTGATAGGATATTTTAGATTGAGTGGTACAGTGCTCACCCCAAGCACTAGCTATCACCAATAGATTGATAGGAAAACCAAGATTGTGAATAAATAGCTTGAAGGTTATCTCAAAAATTATGTTTCTGAACAACAAAAGGCTTGGGTCAGATGGCTCCATTTGGGAGAATACTACTATAATTCTTCATATCACATATCCATCAAAATTTCTCCATTCATGGATTTATATAGGTAAAAATCTCCTAGCTTTATTAATCTTCTTTTTGGTGACATTAGAGTGTTGGAAGGTTGGTTCCTTCATCCCCTTGTTTTTTTAGCATTTTCCTCTAGATTTTTGAGATGGCTTTGTAGACATCAAAAATATACTGATTGACATCACGCATATGATCCTGACTTACTAACATCGTTTCTTCCTAAATCATCCCTCAGTCTAACCATTTAATCAAATTCCCTTATCTGATTAAATTCATCAATATTCGTCTCTTAATTAAATAAATCATTTTGTCTAATTAGGTCATTTTCTCTTGTTAATTAAATCAATCCATCTGATCTAATTATTCCTATTTAATTAAATAATCAATTTATTTGATTAAATCTCTAAAGTCTATCCATTAAATTAAATAAATTAAAACCTTATTTGATTTAATCTAACACCATCCCCTTTAATTAAATAAATCAAAATCTTTACTTAATTAGCCTCTTATCATATTCCTCTCTTATCTGATTTAAATAAATCCATAAATCTAAGTCAAATAAGTCACATCATCTGATCTCCTGTTAAACTAATCAAACCTTGATTAATTTAATCTAATCTCATGTCACATCCTCTAGATAATGTAATGCACATGAAAATAAATTTAATTCATTTATTAAATCCCTATTTTCCCTCACATGGCATCTTTTGGAATATTCTCTCAATTTGAATTCAAAATTTTCAAGTCAACATGTACATCCAACAAGGCATTTAAGATCTCTTACATGTCCTTTTCCTTGAGCCAAGTGGCATTTATTGCATTTTCCCTTCCCTCTTACATGTCATTTCAACAAATTTGAATTTCAAATATTGGCATTTATTGGCACAAACCCCAAATCTTGCACAACCTTCATCCATTCATAGTTTGACAAGTGGCACCATATCATTGGATGAAAGTTAGTCCCACATTGCTCAAATTTGGACTTTCAACCATCTTGAAATCCTATAAATGAAGAGCTCCTCTCCTCATTTCATCATCCACAATTGGAGTAAAGTTACCATGCTCAAATATCTATCGAGTTTCGCACCATTGAGTTCTTAGCTAGGTTGTTTTGCAGATTTGGCTTGGAGTCCTCACCATTCATCATCAAAAGTGGATCACTCATCAACACTCTTCATCATCTATCAACATTGCATCATAGGAATTGGGAAAGGGCCAAATTTCCACATCAAATTGGCACCAATTCCCCCATGGGATCAAGAGTTTGCTATTTAAATTAGGATTTCATCTTTGGTTTATCATTTTTATTGTGTTCTTGCATATTTTCATTCCTAGTTTGAATTGTAAATGGATTCCATGGGGAATCCTTGTTTATACTTGCAATATCTAACTTAGGGTGTTTAATCTTTTTGTTTTGTAGGTACATAGATTTGGGGTTCACATTTTGGCACTAGAAGGAGGGCTAAAGATCATAAATTCTAATATTTCCTCAAAAATTTTGCATTTTCTTGACAGACAAGAAATTCTGACGCGGGCTCCTCAGCGTCGTTGTTTTTAGCGCCGTGAGCTCATCAGCATTGCTGTTTTAGCGTCGCGGGCTCGCCAACGTCGCTATATAGCACCGCGCGAACATAAACTCCGCCACTGGACTCATCCCGCCAAGAAATTTCAAATTTTAAACTGCGCCGTTGGACTCGCTGATCTGCAGAAGTTTTGAAAAATTCTCAAACTCCGACACTTTCAAAAACTGCGACGCTGGGCAAAAAGGGCGACACTATCGTTCTCTTTGTCTCAACACAGAGCGTCGTTGACTGGTAAAACGACACTGTAAGAGGGACGCTGAGAGGTGATGCTGGAAGATAGTAAAAGGGAGAAATTAAATTTTTAGCATGTGCTTTAATTTATGATTGCTTCTTCCTCTATTTTCTGCTTTTTAATTTCTGTGTTTTTTTCCAGAATCTAACTATTTTTCTTCTTTGTAGGTTAGAAGCCAAAAGCAAAGGAAGAAGGAGCATGGTGATGATATCTTATCTAATCAAAGTTTTTTTAAACACTTAAGTGTTTGTTTAACACTTCCTTAGGAATTTGTCATCTTTTTCTTTCTTTAGAACACTAGCTTTCATTTGGGTTTAAAAAGGATTCTTTTTGTTTATTTCTTGCAAACGGATTTAAAAAGAATCTTAGGATCTACAACTTACTAGATTTTGTTTTACTAGATTTTGTTTATGGATTAAACAATTGAACAAATTTCTTTCACTTGTGATTTGGTGCTCTAAAATGAACTCACATATTACTTTGAGGGTTTAAAAAGAACAAGTGTAGTAGTGTTTTTTGTGAGGGATTACTTAGACTAAAGCCATTGGAAAAGGACGCATGCACTTCTCTCGCGCTTTATAGCGATCTTGAGAATCAAAAGGTCTTTTCCATGACTTTGAGTTAAGACAAAGCAATCACCTCCACACTTCAATTTGGGCTTAAAATTGAACAAACTATTGTGCAAGTGTGAGTGGGGGCATTTTCACGTACATTCTCTCTCTTTGTTGCTATCAAAGATTGATTGAGTTACGGATTTTGTTCTTCATTCGCTTGTGTTTATCTTACAGGGCTTGCCTTGTGGGAAAAAGTAATCACCCAAGGGAACGACTCAATCGGTAACACTCTAAAGCCAAGAGTATTTACAGCCGGGATATAAATGTGGATATTGGAAGAAACGCCAATATCATGCGGTGACTCTGACAAAATGGATCCGAAAGGGGACTCTTACCACGTTGGGTCAACTCCTACGAACGGAAAGTCCTTACTAGAACCCATGTGCTAGAATTTTCCAAAATCCTTAAACTATTTGTTGGTGCAAGGACGGTCATTCCGAAGCCGCCCCACACTTTTACGGTCTTCTAGTAGAAATGGAAAGCATGCCATGGGAGTTTCATGGGTGTTGATGCTTGGCTGCCCCATATAAGTGAGTGTCGTGGAGGGGATCCAGTGGGGTCAAGCATCTAACCATTCGCTAGAGATAAGCGTAGCTGTACTTGTCCAAGTGGGAATCCAATAAATATTGTCTTTCGCATCCATAGGATTGTACTTATTCTTGGGTTACAAAATGCATTGCTTGATCGAAAACATCATGGAAACAAACACTTAACACTATCCAAATTTCAAACCCTTTTGAGGACAAATACAATTGACTCAATCCATATGTTATTGCTTTCCCTTGGGACTCACATCCTTAGAGGTTTCTAAGCATTGGATTATATCTCAATTTGTCTTCTTAAGTAAACAATAGGAAACCCTTGCCTTAAGTTCATTAGAATTCCACATAAACATATCTTGTGGGGTTTGAAGAAATTAAGACATTGGACATCTTAGTTTGAAAACCTAATTGAAGAAAGTGTTTTTGGTAAAATAAAGACATTAAGCAAAGCTAAGCAAAATGAACTCTCACATGTGTTGAAGACTCCAAAATCCCAAAAGCAAAAATCATTGATTGGAAATATGAATGTTCAAATGAAATCATGTCTTGGTTACAAAGGTCATTAGGAAGCATTTGCATGCTCTTTAATACCTAGGTCTAAGCAAACAAAGTGTACCTTTTTAGGTTCATCTTAGGATCAAAACATATCAAAATCATTTTTCACCCATCCTCCAAAGCATCAAAACAAAATCCATATCACCACCACCTTTTGAAAAATCTTAAAATCATCCTTGATACTAGGCTTTGTGGTAAAATCAAAATCATCACTATCATTGTGACCAAATCCTTGAAAAAATTAGCAAAAGAACCTTTGGTTAGGTATGTGTAGATGCATCCTTTTACATATACTTAATCAAAATTATCAAAATCATCTTTTCTAGCTTGGTGTATGTAGATGAATCCTTCTTCATATACTTAGTAAAATAATCACCTTGTTTGAATAGGTGTGGGTAGATGCATCCTTCTCCTCACACATATTCAAATTATCATCCTTTGAACAAAGCTATCCCTTAGATCATCATCCAACATCCTAGGGTCTTTTTTTTCAAAAATCCAAATCCAAATCCAAATGAAAAATCAAGGACAAAATCTCAAAATCTCAAAACCCCAAAATCAAAAATCAAAACCCACAAGTCCTAAAAGCCTAGTGTCTCACTCAAGATTTATCAAAAGCCAAAACATCCATATCATCCATCCCTAAAACATAATCATCATTATCATATCATCATATTTGATCCTTAAGGCATCCTAAAACTTTATACTTTGCAACATAAAATAGAGAACAATCCAAAGAATCAAGAGATTCATCTCCCATATTCTCAAAGATTGATCCTTGTTTTATGGTTCAAATGAGATCTCAATACAAGAAGAGTATGGAAGCCAACAAAGAAACTACCACTTCAAGTGATCTTAGCCAAACAAATGCAGAAATGAATCCCACTGAATCAAGCAATCCATTGATCCCCTCATCATCCCAAAATCCAAAAGAAGAAAATCAAGGGGAGGACCTTACCTTTGGAATGTCTCGCGAGGAAATGATGGAAATGCTCCAAAATCCAGACAACCATAGAATCATCAACATCATGATGAGACTTAACCCTTCATTGTACATGCTTGAATTAGCAAAACAAGGGGCCAAGTTGCCTTCGGATTTTGATGTGAGTACTATAGTGGATACATCATTTCTTCCAATCTCATCCACCATACCCATCTCATCTACACCTCCATCCCAAAACATCACCCAAAACATCCCGCAAATCACAACATCATTTTCTCCAACACAACCAAATGTCAACAAGGGAAACACATTTCTCAACGCTCTTCAATCACATCCCCTTGTTAACAATCAAAACTTGGATGCAAACACCACTTTGGAACAAAACATCCCCCATAACCCATTACACAAAAATGTTCCTCTCACTTTACATTATGACCCATCATCAACATCTTTTCATGGAGCACCACAAACACCTCTTCTCACAAATTCACAAGAAGAGGGAGATACGTTCGGACTAGGGGGCTTATTCGACACCACAACGTTCTCACAACAACTCACACCTCTCACATTTCCACCTCTTCTGCCATTGCCATTATCATCTGCACCACTCCTTGGTTTAGGGCTCCCTCCCCTACCAAGTATCAATCAAACCTATATCCCAACCATCAATCAAAGCATTGCACCAAACACACAAAATTTGTCGTTGATATCGCAACAACAAATGACAAACACACAAGCAATGGCAACATCATCGAACATCCCCCTAACATCACAAGGCATGGTCTCTCAAGGACCAATCACATCAATACCATTATCCAACACCCAAAACATTAACACAACATCATCATCCACCACCATTCCAAATCCACCACCACCCCCACCACCACCAACGTTCACCACATCAAACCAATTTGACGCAACATTGCAAGCCGCTTTCCAAAGAGGATACCAACAAGTGCAGAAACAAAAATATGTGCAACAAGCCACACAAGCTGCTCAAGCTGCACAAGTTGCCCAAGCTGCACAAGCCGCATTACAAGCACAACAAGCACAACAAGCCCCTCAAGCTACACAAGCTGTGCAAGCATTACAAGCACAAAGGGCCGCTCAAGAACAACTCTTATTGAAGCAACAAGTAGCTCAAGCACAAGCGCAAGCTCAAGCACAAGCACAACTTCTTGCACAAGCAGCACAAATGCAAGCATATCAGCAAGCACTAAAGCAATACCAAGAGCAACAAGAAGTAGCAAAATTGGCAGCCCAAAAACAAGCGTTGTGGGAACAACAACAAGCACAACAACAAGCGCAACAGCAAGCACAACAACAAGCTCAACAACAACAAGATCAACAACAGGCGTCATTCATCCAAAAGCAGGTAGAAGCTTACCTCACTTTCCATAACATACATATACCATTGAACAACGCACCAACCAATCCATCCATCCAAACCATGATTGCAACACCCCAAAACACATTCATCCCACCCCTTGATCCAAAGCGATGTAACGACACAACTCAGGTTGTTATCACAACAAGTGCTCGACCTTCAGTCGGGGTGAACAACCAAAACGCAAAGCAACTTGTGTCCCTATCCATTTGATAGGAGCCTAGACATGAAACCATTCCCTAAGGGATTTGAAATCCCCAAATTTGACAAGTATCGAGGGATGGGAAACCCTGAAGATCACATCAGGGAATTTTAGGTTCATTGTATGGAGGTCGCATATGACGATACTTATCTGATGCGGCTATTCCCTAGGAGCTTGGCAGGTCCCGCTATAGAATGGTTCTCTCACTTACCTTTAGGCATTAGAACATTCCAAGAAATCAGAGATGAATTCATTAGAAACTATGCATGTAACATTGCATGGATGTCAGTCTCAAGAACTATACACTCTAAAACAAGGAAAGAATGAATCTTTTGCTTCATTCCTTCAACGATGGTGATCCAAGGCCAAGCAAGTGGACCATGCTAGAAGAACAACAAGTCTGCATGATCATAGCCAACCTTGAAAGCCGCCTGTCATTTCATCTCAAGGTACAGGGAATCACCACATATGAGCAATTAATCTCCAAGGCGCTTAGCATTGAAAGAGCCCTTGTGACCCAACCCGCCGAATCAACATCATATCACGAACCACAAAACAACCGCCCATCATCTAATTACAATGATAAACCTCGTACATGGGCGAGAAACAAGAACATCACTAATGATGGCATCGTCGATGCCAAGGTGGTCATTAGTGGTTCACGCCAAAATAAACCCGCACCACAAATCCAACCACAATGCTAAAACACTCATCACACAACATATCAACCCAACAACAACCCAACCATCAATAACCTCAATGACCAAAGAGGACCACCCCAGTGCAAAACATATCCTAAACGAAAATACACTATGTTGTGAGAACCACTTGAAGACATCATGAAAAGGTTGATCGATGAAAAGCTCATCAAAGCACCTACATTCGAGAATTACCAAGAACCCGATGTCAAACCCCCTTGGTATAACAAAAATCAACTGTGTGAATTCCACAAAATCAAAGGTCACACCACAAACAACTGCATGAGACTCAAAAATATCATCCAAGATCTCATTGACAAAAGAATCATAAACGTCAAATAACCTATGGGAAATCAGGACCTAAAAATCTACACGAATCCAATGTCGAATCATGGCAACAAAGGGAATAAAAATGATAAAGGGAAGGGTAGTGTAAATCATGTGTACAAAACAGTCATTGCCTCCCTAAATGAAGATTGCATGGTCATCACCATCAAGGGCGCCCATGCCGAAGATTGTGGAGTCACCACAAGAGGTGGTAAAGTCACCATTGCAGGATCATCCCAACCTAATAGAGTCCCTTCATCTAGAGCCATTCTGCATAGCTACAATGTTGTCAAGCAACTCAAGAGAACACTAGCACACATCTCCATCATGGAGTTGTTAAAAATATCATCAGCACATAAAAAGATCCTTGAGGAAGCATTAGCCTCATCCACCATCCCCGAAGATCTTGATGCGGAGCAATTCCAAGCTATGGTCGCAAATATCATAACACCTAATCTCCTTACATTTTCCGACCAAGATTTCCCCACCCAACCATCTCACAACCGCGCACTTCACTTGGAAGCCATTGTAAACAAAATCAAAATCAAAAGGGTCTTGGTGGATGGAGGTGCAGGTTTGAACATTTGTTCTCTTAGCCTCATCAAATAGTTGAAAATATCAGAAGATTCCATTGACAAAGGAAAGGGCATCATGATAAGAGCATATGACGACCAAGAAAGAGTGTCTTAGGGCATAATTAAGCTCCCTATCCAAGTAGGGCCAACACTCATGGAAACCACATGTCAGGTCTTGGACCTCGAATTGCCATACAATATCCTCCTGGGACACCCATGGATTCATGAAATGAAAGTCATAGCATCAACCTTCCACCAATGTGTGAAATTCACACATAATGGACAAGAGCTTATCGTCCATGGAGTTCCTGAACCGTTTTCATATTACAAAAATATTGAGGCCAGATATTACAAAATCCCCCAAGTGCCAAAGAATGATGAGGGCCCATCCACATCATACATCGACCCCGCCACCCTCGCATCCACTTCTGTGATAGAGACACCCACCATTCTCACCATTCCTACCATCTCTGACATCAAGCTCATCATCCAAGAGGAAGGTTGTGGAAGTTATAGGCTCCCTAATAATGCTTTTGTGATAGGAGAGTTACCTCAATCTCCTAAATCATGGGGACATCCACAAGAAAACCAAACGTCTACATCACAAACCTATCCTGAAAACTATCTTGAATTCACAAGATGGGGAGACCTTGGCCATGAGGTTATTGAAGCAGATCCATCTCACATGTTGTATCGAGATGAAAGACTGACACCTAAATTACCAATGGATGAAAGAAGCAGGGGCCTACAAATGATGTTCGCAATGGGCTACGAAAGAAATTAGCGACTGGGACAAAATGACAATGGGCTCATAACACCTATCATGCCAGAGACGTGACCCATAACAAAACTTGGTCTTGGATGTACCCCTTCGAGAATAACCATACGTGGCTGAAGTCCTCCGGTTAGAACTGCTAATGGCTCTCCTCAGCCAGTGCTAGTACAAGTACACTCACCAATAGTCACAGGTAGACAGACACATAATTTCATAACTAAGCCCTATATTAGTAGCGATGACGAAGATCCCATATCTAATCTACCTAGGTTATTCGAAGATACCACCCTGTATATGATTAGCACCCTCTCATTCGAAACCGATCATCCAAATCATGAGATCCGTTTAGTCTACCCCCAACTGATCGATTACGACCAACGAGGACCACCTGTTCTCGATACATTCAAAAATGATGAAGCACTCTCAGAATTCATGGGATTGAGGGATAACATTCCAGATGGAGACCATAAGGTAGGGTTTATAATGGAGTTAGACACATAGGCTTATTATGAGGAAACGATTGAATCCTTCAGTCGCAAAAGTGAGAAACTAAGAATCATATCCAAGTTCTTGAGTGAAAACCACACTATGGCACTCTCCGACAAGAAAATAGTAAAAAGAAAGAACGTATCCAATGGTGAAAACCTCTCTGAGGTGCCCAAGGATGAAGGATTCAATCTTCCCTTAAGAGCTATTCACCAGGAGAAATCAGCAGTCTTGGCAGAAAAGTGCAATCCAGTCAACATAGGAACAGAGGAGATCCCACATATCACATTCTACGTGGAATCATTATTATTAGAAGAACAAGAACTCCTAGCAGCATTCCTAAAGGAAAGACAAATAAACTTCTCATGGAGTTACGCTGATATGCCAGGGCTAGATCCAGAGATTGTGGTTCATCACTTAGCAGTGTATCCAGAGGCAAAACCAGTCAAACAAAAGCTTCGAAAAATGCATCCTCAAATAGCCTTATTGGTCAAAATGGAGCTCAAAAAGTTGTTAGATGCAGGATTTATCCGACCAATCAATTATCCAGAATGGGTGTCAAATTTGGTACCTGTTTCAAAACCAGACGGAGCCATCATAATCTGTATGGATTTTAGAGATTTGAACAAAGCATGTCCCAAGGATGATTTCCCGCTTCCCAACATTGACATGATAGTAGACATGATAGTAGGTCACGAGATGCTATTGCTAATGGATGGATTTTCAGGATATAACTAGATCATGATAGCAAAAGAGGATCAACACAAGACAACTTTCACTTGTCCATGGGGGACCTACTACTAGAACATGATGCCATTCAGCCTAAAGAATGTAGGTGCAACCTATCAAAGGGCCATGACACTAATATTCCATGATATGATTCACAAGACAATTGAGGACTATGTCGATGACATCCTAGCAAAGTCAAGAAAAAGACAAGATCATATAGCAACCCTAAGTGCTATCTTTGACAAACTGGAGGAATACAAAGTTAGACTAAACCCCAAGAAGTGCGTCTTCGGCGTACAATCAGGTAAATTGCTAGGATACATAGTCTCCATGAGGGGTATCGAGGTGGATCCCGCGAAAGTAAAAGCAATCTTTGAGATGGAAGCACCAAAGACATTAAAACAACTAAGAGGCCTCCAAGGCCGACTTCAATCCATCCGACGATTCATAGCACAACTGGCAGACAAGCAGAACCCATACTCTCACCTACTCCACAAGGGGGTAGTGTACAAATGGGATGCGAAATATGAAGAAGCATTTAACAAAATCAAGGAATATCTACTGATGCCACCAGTGTTAATGCCACCTATCCCGAGAAATCCATTGATCTTATATGTGTCAGTAACAGCAGCAACCCTTGGAGCTCTTCTTGCTCAACATGATGAAAATGGAATAGAGAGGGCCATCTACTATATCAGTAGGACAATGGTCGGTCATGAGCTAAATTACTCCTTCATTGAGAAATCTTGCCTCGCAGTAGTGTTTGCGTCCCAAAAATTTAGACATTACATGTTGGCACATAAGATAAAGCTCATTGCGAAAATTGATCCCCTCAAGTATCTCCTATCAAAGGCAATGCTCACAGGAAGAATGGAAAAGTGGGTAATGATATTATCAGAGTATGACATCGAGTATGTGGAAAGGAAATCCATCAAGGGACAGGTTATTGTGGATCAACTAGCAGAAGCACCCATATATTCTAAGAATCCTCTTGTATCTGAATTTCCAGACAAATCCATCTTTAACCTCAATGTAGCTGATCACTGGAAATTATACTTTGATGGTTCATACACTCAACATGGATCAGGAGCTGGTATCTTCTTCATCACTCCACAAGGGGACTGCATACTGAAGTCATACAAATTGGCATTTCCTTGCACCAACAACATAGTGGAATACGAGGCTTTGACTATAGGTCTCAGGATAGCGGTGCAATGGAACATCATAGCTCTCAAGGTATATGGAGACTCTCTGTTAATTATAAATCAAGTCAACAATGAATATCAGACTAAGGATGACAAGCTCACTCCATACAAAAAATTGGTGGAGACTCTAAAGGAATCCTTCATTGACATAACATTTGAGCAGATTCCAAGAACCAACAATAGAGCAGCTAATGCCATGGCTACAATTGGGTCTCTATTAGACATCCCTCATAACGTACCAAAATATGAATTTATGATCGAACAACTTCTCATTCCCACATTCAAGGTACTGGAATCAGAATATGTGTGTGAAATCGTTGGTCTTGGTGATCCTTGGTATCATGACATCTATACATATCTTTGCATAGGAGTCATACCCACTGACCTACCATCGAGCCTGAAATGAACCTTTATCAAAAAGGCATCTAGATTTGTCATCCTAGGTGATACCTTATATCGTAGAAGCATAGAAGGTACCTTGCTATGTTGTTTAAATGCTGAGGAGGCATTAACCAATCTAACTGAGGTTCATAATGGTATTTGTGGCTCACACTCGAGTGGAATGACCATCGCCAAGAAAGTGCTTAGATCGGGGTATTATTGGCCCACAATGGAGTGAAAAGCACATGATCATGCTAAAAGGTGTTTACAATGTCAACAGCATGGGGATCTCATCCATGCTCCAGCTCAAGAGCTTCACCCAATCGTCACACCATGGCCCTTTTCACAGTGGGGACTCGATCTCATTAGCAAAATCACACCCACCTCATCCAACGGCCACAAGTTCATCCTCACTGCAACTAAGTACTTCACTAAGTGGGTGGAAGCCATACCCATGACGTATATCACTGGGAAGAAAATCTCAAAATTTATCCTAAACTATCTCATCTATCGTTATGGTGTTCCACAAGCCATTATCTCAGATAATGAGACACCATTCAAGAACCAGGAGGTTCGCGACTTGTGTGAGAAATTCAAAATCCAGCATCGCTTCTCCACCCCGTACTATCCCCAAGGAATGGCCAAGTAGAAGCCAAAAATAAAACCATTCTGAAAATCTTAAGAAAATAGTCAATGACGTAGGTCATGACTGGCATCTGCAGCTTAACCCTGCCCTCTGGGTCTATCGAACTAGCATCCGCACACCCACTGGTGCCACCCCCTTCTCCTTGGTCTATAGATCAAAAGTTGTCCTCCCAATTGAGATCGGGCTCCCATCCCTCAGAATATCATTGCAAAATCTTATCACTGATGAGGACTACTGGGTGTCAAGATTAAATGAGCTGGAGTTACTGGATGAGAGTCGCATAGATTCTTTGAATCATCTGCAAGTCTATCAAAATAGACTCAAACGAAGCTACAATAAGAAGATTAGAAGCAGGAGTTTCCAAGTCAGAGAATTGGTCTTAAAAGAAAATCAGAAGAATGTCTCAATCCCAGCAGCAAAGGCAAGTTCGAACCCAATTGGTTAGGGACTTTCATCGTCACATCAAGCTATAAATTAGGGGCATATTAGCTATCAACACCTTGAAGGGGAACCTCTGCAGGAGCCCATGAACAACTCCCATCTCAAAAAGTTTTATGCCTAAATCTTCCAGGGTATAAAACCAAAAAATCCAAAAAAATCAGAAAAAGTCCTAAAAAAATAGTTACTTCAGTGAAAACCTAGCAAACAGGTGTCTTTGTGACAACAAAAAAATCAAAAAAGCAAAAAATCCAAAAAAATCAAAAAAAAAGATCAAAAAAATCATCCTCTAGTGAAAACCACTTTGATGGCACTTTGGCCAAGTACCTTGGTGAAAACCTGGCAAACAGGTGCCTTGCGTAAATAAGAACTTTCTATCCACCAGGATCTTTATGGCTTGATTTGCATCATCCATCCATTTCACTTCCATCATCCATCCCATTCAGGTCTCCATCCATCACACATCCACTCGCATCGCACCATAGCTTGGTCCTGTGTTCGTATCATGATCCCTCCTAGTACTATTCGGCCCATTCTTAAGGTCAATTTGTCCTGCCTTCATCGGGGTAGTCTATCGCATCATGTGGGGGCATGTTCTCATCGGATTGGATTCATGTATGGTCTTAAAGTCCTCAAAATCAGAAAATCCAAAAACATCAGAAAATCAAAAAATCCAAAAACATTAGAAAATCAAAAAATCCAAAAACATCATAAAATCAGAAAAATCCAAAAACATTCAAAACATATCAAAATCCAAAAACAGGTCAAAAAGTCATTCAAAAAGCCAAAAACAAGGTCGTCTTGTCGAACTACATCGTCTCTGAGCTTGAACATAGGTAAGGTTGATCTTTGATCATCCCCCGAGACATTTAGGTCAGTCCTATAGGAGTCCATCATAATAAACGACATCTCATCATGTATATCATCATTTGTAAATCGGTCAGTCATCAGTCAAACTACGTGGTCTCTTCGTGTATAACGTAGGAAATACTAATTTGTTGATCAGCCCTCGAGGCCCCTAGGATAGGTCTTTAGGTTAGTTTCTTGGTCAAAATCTCAGAAAATCCCAAAAACATTGGAAAACCAAAATCAAAACATTTGTAAAACCTCAAAAAATACCAAAAACAGCCTCAAAACATTGTAAAACTCCAAAAAACATCCAAATATTTGAAAAAATCCATCCGCCTCATCTCGCTTGCACCCGCAATAAGCACCACTCACAATAAACTAATCATCATCCTCAACCTTTGGTGAAACAATTCGAAACAAGTCTAGCAGGTTTAAAAGTAGAACTCAAAAGTGTCAAGTCTAAAGTCTAGGTCAGTGAGTAAACAAATTGGTCATCTCTTCGTATCGGTAACACCATCATCTGAATTTGTCCCATATCAATCATCTCTTATAAACAAAATGACGTGCCACCATCCACTAACATGTCCTAGGATGAATCCTTCCTACAATGGGCATTATCTTTTGGCAATAAGTTTCGGTTATCATCTTAGAAAACACATCATTTTCCATTAGCAGTATTGAAGAGCATTAGTCTGTTTATTTACTTGGTCTTTTCTTTTGACTTATCTTATTTTGCACTCATTCCAAGGACATCTCGATGATATCCCAAAACAACGGATCTAGAGAAATAGGAATGGGGCAGTGATCATTATCTTTTGTCTGCTATGCTTGTTGGACGTTCTTGCAATATAACCTCAGTGAATACTTGCTTTGTTAGGGTATATGGAAGAGGTTGAGGGAAACTTGTTGACTATCACAGGGATAGGTTTACCTTTTTTGTGTTTTGGTCCAAGGTGTCTAAAACTTCTGAAATGCATCCTAGCAAGGTTTCTGTATGTCAGGTGTGAACAAGAATACTCCTATCTAATTGTCGAGTCAAATTCCATCACACTAAGTACCACACCATCCTAGTTGTCTATACCTTGATGCATCGTACCATGTGTGTTATCAAACATAAGAAAATTTGGCCCTTTGAAAATCCCAATTCCTCGGCAAGTCATCATCGTCTACATTTGGGTCATCATGTGTCTTGTTGAAATGACTTCTTTTCTCACTAATCACGCTAACAAGGTACTAAGACAGTTGATCACCATCACCATCACCGTCATTAATCCTGCATCCACAAATCATTAGCATATTGTACAAGCAAATCATATAGACATCATTAGCACATTGCATTGCATATCATACATGAAACATTGCATTCTCATCATCATATAAACAGGTGCATCCATATCATCGCATTTCACCCATTACATTGCATCTCATAGCATTATATTAATCATTGCATAAACATTGCATCTGCACTTCATAACCATTTCAAATTACCATCTAAATCATCACATAGCATTTACAGAATCATTTCATAATCATTTATTGAATATCACAAACAAATAGGTAGATAAGCATTTAATTCATTACACATTAGCATATCACTTTGCATTAACATATCATTGCATCACATACATCATTTAGGATAATAACATGTGTTATTCTAGAACATCTCATAAAACCATCACATCATATCACATTCATCCATAAATCATTGCATATATAAGCATTTTCTACACATCATTGCATATACCATAAATCAAATCATTTCACATATTGCATTGGCATAAAATAAATCATCATATAGTTAACATCATTGCACATCATATCAATAAGTCATAATCAAATGCATACATGCCATTCGAAATAAATGCATCCATAATATATAAAAGAAGAATCATACATGCATAAATAAAGGAGTACACATGGCATCGCATCAAAATCAGCTCATATATATACCATATCATCAATGTCACTATCATAGTACAAAAGAATAAAATAATCGGGTCACTGTATGAGTATGTTAATCAGTACAAAAATGCCCATCGGGGCTATAAAAAATGAGCCCATAAGGCACCAAAAATGTGTATCATTTGAATCATGCCCGATCTCCATGGATGCTACCCTCGCCCCTGTCACCATGACCCTCTGGTGGTCTCTGACTGGCTTGCTCTGAGTACTCTGGAACCCAGGTTGCTCTAGGTACATGGTCATGATAGGCCCAGTGGTAGTACTCTGCCTCTCGAACGACCTCCCTGTAAGATTAGACCGGCACTGTACCCTGCGAGGATGAAGCAGCTGTCATGCTCTCTATCTGCTGCCTACGATCCAACTCTATCGCTGCCTGTAGCTCTGCGACCTGTCGCTACTGTACAGCCTGATCTCTCTCCACTCTGAGTTGCTCTCTCTCAACTCGTGTCTAGTTCCGCTCAGCCATCACTGCTTGTACCTGTGCCTGTAGCTGCAAAATCAAGGCATCCCGTGCGTCTGCTTGCCCTGCTAGCTGTGCCCGTGGCTGTACATGAACCTGACCCTCACCCTCGGCTCGTGGTGGTGGGACTGGTAGATCCTGTTGCTGGTCCTGCATAGGGACATCTCCCTGATTTGGTGGAACTAGGGTCACCAATGGTGGGTCCTGTCGAATCATGACCCTGGGACCTCATCCTTGTCCTCTCCCCCTGCCTCTAACCCTATGTGCCTTTGGGTCCTCACCTGGAACAGTCAACTGAAGAGGAGGCCTGAACCAGTCTTTGAAGGCCTGTGTGGTGCCTGGATCTACTGGACCCTGATCATAGGCCCAAGGTCGAGCCACCAACTGCCAAAAGCTATCAACTGCCTCTGCAGTCAGAATACCTGGCCCCCATGCCGCCTGTGTCATGCTGCGTGCGAAAACAGCCACGTAGCCATCATCTGGCCAATCCTACAGCTCTCCGAGCTGACGTTGTACACGTCCAGCCAGGTATCTCTCTATCATCGTATGCTCTCGGCCTTGCATGTACCGATCTTGACGGCAATAGAAGAGCTGGGTAACATCATCAGCCCATCTGGGCCGACCAAGGTACGGGTGCCAAGTAAAAATGAGCATCTCATCTATGACCCGCCTCCAGTAGGGGATCCCATGCTCACCAGTGTGTTTGAAGGACACACTGCCTCTGTACTGAGTCACGAGGGCATCCTTTGCCCCCATCCGAACCGAAACAACATGCGGACGTAGCACAAAAATGTGCTCCTATGCCCAAATATGTAGTAAGGTCACGCTGGCTCCCAATGCTCTGCCATCTGCGTACACATACTTGTGCAGATCCCTGTACAGTGAAGCCAAAAGGACGGGCCCCCACGTGAATCGAACCGGCTTGTCCTGGACCATCCTCTCCCAGCAGTATCCCCATCCAAGACTAAAGTACCGCCCTCATCTGTCTGGGGCAACCAAACCTGAAATGATCGCCACAATCACCTAGCAGAAATGAGGTGCTATAACTCTGTACCTCTCCAGCTCGATCTGCCCCTCGCAATAGATGATATCTCAAGTGGCGAGGACTCGGGTGCAGTAATCGCGTCCCTCTTCCATATCATGGATCACCTGGCGGCCATGAATGGGCAATCGTAATATGCGCCAGACGTCCTCCAAGGTGATGGTCGCCTCACCAGTGGGAAGATGAAATGATGAAATCTCGCTGTGCCATCGCTCTGCCAGTGCTGAGTGTTGACAACATCCTGAGGTGTGTGCGCACGGGTGTCGCGTACCCAATATGCCATAGTCCTGGGACTCCCAGTTGGTCCTGATCCCTGTTGTTGAAGTCCCAAAGGATGTTTGCCAAATCCTGTGACTGGTGCTCCCATGAATAAAGCTCCCTAGGTCTGTCCTACAGCAAGGAAAGTCAGCATGTTAAATTTTTTGAAAAAATCCTAACATAACGCTCCAAACTTGCATCCAGCGGCGCAGTTTGTGAAGGCGTTGCAGTTTGAGTTTTCTCAAACTCTGACGCTGGACCTAGAATTTGGCCTCATGGCACCGCCGTGGCACACTTTGACCCCCAACGTCGCAATTTTCATGAAAATTGTGCCGCCGCGGTGCACTTTTCCAAATTGGCCCGCCGAGTCCGAGCGAGCCCGAGCCCAGCAGTGGAGTTTTTAAATTTCAAATTGCCCCACTGTAGCACTAAACAACACCGCTGTGGCGCAAAACAAAGAAAAGTGGTGCACTTCAAACACCGAGCGGCACTATAATAGTGCCGTTGGAGGTGATCTCTCCTTAAAATCAGTAATAAATGAGTTAAAATGAAAAAATGAAGTGTCAGTTAGGGTCACATACCAGAGCATTGATGCCAGGTGGCCACTGGTAGGTCCAAACTCAGTCGGAAATGTGCAGAGGAAGTTGTCATTGTGCCATATCATCAGAAGGTCAGAGCTCAAATCTCGAGGTTGGCTAGCGGAGGTGTGTGAAAATGACTTGAAAGTGACTTCTCGGGCCCCTTTTAAGCCTAAAAATTAGGGTTTTTTGACCCTCTAGGGCTGTCCTACTAGGGTTTTGGACCCCCGAACCTGTTTTTGTCTGTTTGAGGCTTGTTTTTCATCGATTTATTACGTTTAGACACACGTTTTTAGCTCCCACCTCTCAGGCCTTTGTCACCTTTTTTTTTTTTTTTTTCGCAAGATCACCCAAAAAATTTTCATCTGATCTCTCGAGGGGGCATCATAATTGCATGTTTTCTCTCGCCATGCAATAGTGGGGCAAGTTTTTAAATGTCAAAATTTTTGGCTTTGATCGAGATCGTTTATTCTTTGAACCAACGCAACAAGTGCATTACTTCAAAGAGGGGCAAAATGTAGACATCAAAAATATACTGATTGACATCATGCATCTGATCCTGACTTACTAACATCATTTCTTCCTAAATCATCCCTCGGTCTACCGTTTAATCAAATTCCCTTATCTAATTAAATTCATCAATATTCGTTTCTTAATTAAATAAATCATTTTGTCTAATTAAGTCATTTTCTCTTGTTAATTAAATCAATCCATCTGATCTAATTATCCCTATTTAATTAAATAATCAATTTATTTGATTAAATCTCTAAAGTCTATCCATTAAATTAAATAAATTAAAACCTTATTTGATTTAATCTAACACCATCCCTTTAATTAAATAAATCAAAATCTTTATTTAATTATCCTCTTATCATATTCCTCTCTTATCTGATTTAAATAAATCCATAAATCTAAGTCAAATAAGTCACATCATCTATCTCCTGTTAAATTAATTAAACCTTTGATTAATTTAATCTAATCTCATGTCACATCCTCTAGATAATGCAAGTTGCACATGAAAATAGATTTAATTCATTTATTAAATCCCTATTTTCCCTCACATGGCATCTTTTGGAATATTCTCTCAATTTGAATTCAAAAATTCCAAGTCAACATGTACATCCAACAAGGCATTTAAGATCTCTTACATGTCCTTTGCCTTGAGCCAAGTGGCATTTATTGCATTTTCCCTTCCCTCTTACATGTCATTTCAACAAATTTGAATTTCAAATATTGGCATTTATTGGCACAAACCCCAAATCTTGCACAACCTTCATCCATTCATAGTTTGACAAGTGGCACCATATCATTGGATGAAAGTTAGTCCTACATTGCCTCAAATTTGGACTTTCATCCATCTTGAAATCCTATAAATGAAGAGCTCCTCTCCTCATTTCATCATCCACAATTGGAGTAAAGTTACCATGCTCAAATATCTATCAAGTTTCACACCATTGAGTTCTTAGCTAGGTTCTTTTTCAGATTTGGCTTGGAGTCCTCACTATTCATCATCAAAAGTGGATCACTCATCAACACTCTTCATCATCTATCAACATTGCATCATAGGAATTGGGAAAGGGCCAAATTTCTACATCAAATTGGCACCAATTCCCCCATGGGATCAAGAGTTTGCTATTTAAATTAGGATTTCATCTTTGGTTTATCATTTTTATTGTGTTCTTGCATATTTTCATTCCTAGTTTGAATTGTAAATGGATTCCATGGGGAATCCTTGTTTATACTTGCAATATCTAACTTAGGGTGTTTAATCTTTTTGTTTTGTAGGTACATAGATTTGGGGTTCACAGGCTTAATCACCTCTTGTGGATCTTGTATAAATTTGGTGTTCGTATCGGGCATTAATAGGTTGATCTTTTAGCACAACTACAAAGTCATTGCAACAATTGGTATTAGAGCGAGGTCATAGGTTCAAAGCCCGCAGTCATAGTAGGGGGATTGTTGGAAGGTTGGTTCCTTCATCCCCTTGGTTGTTTAGTGTCATCCTTTGGATTCATGAAATGGCTTAACCACCTCTCATGGATCTTGTATAAATCCAACATTTGTATCTAGTGTTAACAGGTCGATCTTTTGGCACAACAACAAATCCATTGTAACACATAGCCCCTTAAGCAAGGGATTTGTTGCAATAGAGCCAAGAAATTTTGAAATCCTTGAAGGACAATCTCCAACATGGCCAAAATTAGCATAAGTTGTATGCTAATCAATAGTGTATTGAGAATTTATTTGAAGTTGGAGATATGGTCTATTTGAGACTTTAGCCATGTGGACAATCAACTCTCAAGAAGAGTGGAGTGAATAAGCTTAAGCCACCTTTCTATGGGCCTTTCAAGATCTCTATGAGAGTTGAAGAAGTGGCTTATGATTTAGAGCTACCAAAGAGTAGAAAAGTGCATAATTTCTTCCATGTATCATGCCTCAAAAAGTGCTTGGACACAATGTTATTGCTTCTACTAGGTTACCTCCATTGGATGAGGAAGGGCAGTTGGTTTTGGTTCCAAAAGTAGTAATTAATTTTAAAGATCATTCCTTGAGGAGGAGGTCCATCAAAGAATATCTAGTGAAGTTGAAGAATTTTCTAGTTGAGAATGCTACTTGGGAGGATGAGCATATTTTTTGGCACCTAGGCTTATGATTGCTTAGAGATAAGAAATCTTGGGGAGGGAGGATTGTAATGTCCCCTTCTCAGTCCTAATATTTTCAGTAATCATTAGCCTATTCCTAGAGTCTTGTAGGCTATTCAAAGGTGTTTCAAGGGATCCCAATATTTTTGGAGGATTCTTTCCAACACTTTCAAGGTGTACTTGCAAAGGGTTTCCAGAGTGCTTTCTGGGATTTTTTGGGTTTTCTGTGATCCTTGGTGGGAATTGCTATTTTTAGCAATGTCTATTTAAAAACTTACTATTTTTAGTAAGTTTAGTTGCATCTCAGTTTGGGCTAATTTGGAATTTCAACACACTTACTATCTTTAATAGTTTTCTATTTTTAGTAAGTGTTATTTTGGCAGTTGGTCCTAGCAGCAGTTCAGTGCAGGGTTTCCAATTCTGGCAGTGGTAGTAGTTTTAGTTGTTGAGCTCTATTATTTTTGGTAGCTTAGTCATGGACCTTCTTTGGAGTTCAAAAAATACAATATTATAACTTAATTCATAAAGTTCAAAAATGAACCCTTGTACCTCAATGCTTAGGTTTGATGACTTAATTTGTTTTAAGAAGGAGTGAACTTGCTCATTCTATGGTGGACACCAAAGTTGGGGGTCTTAAGTAAAAATAAAAATAAAATATTATTTCCTTGAGATGGGTGTCCCATTTGGAGGGAAAATGCATTTGAATTTTTGGAGCCCTAATTTATTTTTAAACCCCCCTCTATTCTCTCATTTGTATACAATTTGATGATAATGAAGTGCTACTGAATTGGTGATAGAATCCTTGGGCTTTGAGGATGAAAACCTTGAAGGTTGGATCTAGTTTTAGAGTTGGAAGATACTCCCTAGCTGGACGTGGGTGTGGATCCATTGTAGGGGTCGCCATTGAGCTAATATGGTGATGGATTTTAGAATACTTTTTAGTTTTGTCTTGTTATGATTTTTTCTAGCTATACATATTTTGGTTTGAGTATTGATTCACAGTCTTGGGATCCTTTTCGAGTGTTTTTCCTTGAAGTTTCAGTTTGTTGGTTGTTGTTTTCCAACCCTAGGCTATACCATTGACTTGATCATGTGTTGATTGGAGGATTGGAAAAATTTTGTGGGTATTTTTTATTCTTTCTTGGTAAATTGAGGTGTCCCATTTTGTAAGGTTTCAAATTTTTTGATGAAGAATTGATTTTGTATGAGCTAGTTTCCCCTCTCTACCAATCATACCATTTGGGGTTTGAGTGCATTGGGAGTTGTGTTCATTTCTACCTCTTTTCCTTAATGTTCATTTTTTTTTGGAGGTGCCTATACCTTTTCATTACCTTGTAGGCATCTTGGGAGAGTTCTATGGTAATTTGTACGAGGTTCTGATCATTTGGTAGCTTGCTAGTTGGTGTTTCAAAATGTTGCAACATCCTTATCAGACCTGCAACTTTTTATCAGACCTATGGCAATAGTGTTTTAGACCTACAATAGCCCTTTTTGGGTCATTCCATTGAGGTATAATTGATATTTTATGTTGGGGAATACTTAATTTCATGTTGGGGTTCCATTTTGGGGTGTTGTGCCAATATTTCCTTAGTATTTTCACATTGTAGCAATAATATATGACATTCTAAAAATTGATTATAATGAGCTAATTGTAACACCATTTGGTAGTTCCATTAGTGATTTTCTCTTTGATTATTTCTACTCACCCTATTGAGCAAGTGTAAATTTCTTATCCCATTGAACAAGTGGTGCTCTTGTTGAATAAGTGATTGAGCTTTCTTTACTTTCATGTTATGCTCACTGAATGAGTGGATGATCTTTATTTTCTTTGGCTAGCTAGCCACCAAGTGATTTATTACTAGTTGTAATTTCCTATTGAATAATTCAAGGTTTTCATTTCATGCTTTGGATATTTCATACTAACCCCACTGAACAAGTTGTTTACTACATAAGCACTTAATTGTAAGCCTTACCACTGCATGTTCTCACCTTGCCCACATTGGGATCTAGCTGATCAGAAAGTGGAAGGTATTTTCTTTTAGTTGATTATTGATTATTACTCACCTCACTAAACAAGTGGATACTTTCAGTTAATGCAATGCACACCTTACCACTATATGCTCTCACCTTTCCCACATTAGGATATGGGTGATCAGAAAGTGGAAGGTAGCCTTATTCGGTCAAATATCATTGTTATTTTGGCTAATGCTAACGAGTGCAAAAAAAAAAATTTTGGGGGTGGATATTACACTAATTAATAAAGTGATTGAAGGTTCCATAGGAATCAAGGACCATCAGTTCCCAATTCCCATGGAACCCCCTATAGAGAAATATTGAGGCACTACTAAGGAAAATGGAAAGTGAGAAGGAGATGGCACCAAAAAGGGATTGAGGTTTTGACTAGTGGAGGTTTTGAATGGGTTCCAAAACACTGACAAGTAAAAAGAATAAAGCTTATGATGCTTTATCTATAAAATGTGAAAGTTTTGGTGGTATATTTTTGTTTCTTGTGTCATGTCCCTTCACCCCAACCTACTAGTAATGATGCTATCACTTCACACAACCACTCTAAATAGTTGTATATCATCCTTCTTCCATCTACATTGTCCATTATAAGTAGGAGATGACCTTAGCTCTAAATTTTAAATGTGAACAATATAGAAAATTAGGGATATGCCTTGTTGCTATTATAGATACAATTGTTGATCATTTTAAGAGAAAATTGATTATTGTGTAGTTTTGTAAATGCTTGTGTGGTTTCCGGAGCTTCTAGGGCACAAAATTTGCTAGTTCAAATCATTTTGAGAGAATTTTATTGTATGTAAAGGTAGATAAAAATGTTTCTGTAAGATAGAATTTTGTCATCACTGGGGTTTTAGGACCTAGGGCAACAAGCTTTCTATACTCCACATTCAAGGATGCTCTAGAGATCTCAATGAAATGATGATAATGGGAGAAAGAGATCTACTAAGGGACTTTCCTAGGGTTTGTTTAGAGATTAATTGAGGCTGAATGAGGGGTTCACCACCAAGCTAGGGCTTGGAAAAATGTATGAAATGTAAGATCTAATTATTGAACTCAATGATTCATAAAACCCCACTAAATGAACTATAAATGTAAACAAATTAGAACGAAAAATTGAAGTACAAAGGAGCACCTGGAAACTTGAGAGAGCTTGAATAGAGGCTTGAAATTTTGAATAACCTAAAATTTAGGCCTACTAGGACTCATACACCAGTCTGGGCGTATCAATCCTAGATCTGGGTTTCTATGCAGGAACTAGTTTATGGAAAAAGGGTATTTGAAACTGCTAAAATCTAAAAAATTGACCTAAATTGGGACTCATATGCCAAGACTGATGTATGAGTCTAGTTAGGTTTTTTTGGAACTTCAAGGTCTAAATATGGTCTTCAATGTCTGCTTTGTCCTTCCCAATTGATTTATTGATAGGAAACCCTGATTTTGGGGGTGTGGGTGACTTTTTTAGTGAATATTACAACCTTGCAAATGAGGGGACAATTCCAATGACTTTCTCTAAGCTTGTAGCCTAATCTTCAAAGTTCCTTCATGCTCCAAGACACCTAAATCTGCAATCACACATGTAAAGAGGAGAAACTTGTTGATTGTTAGTGAATAGGGGTTTGCCTTGGTCAAATCCAATTTAGGTAATTAAACCAAATGATGAAACAATGAAACAAGGACATGAAACATGAAACATGAACAATGATACCTTGAATAATGCCTTGTAAATCATGCCTTGTAAATCTACAATCTAACTTGAAATGACCATGAAGGATGTAGATCTAGATCTTGAGATAAGTGTAGAACAATGCTTGACCTTGGATCTTGAATGCAACATCACAAAACTAGCTCAATAACATGCTTGATGCTTGATATCCTTAAAATGATGATGGATCTTTAATTTCTGCAACAATTGATGAAGAATTATGCTCTTGAATGCCTTAGAAATGATCTTGCAAACTCTCCTAACAATCTTGTGAAGTCTTGGAATGCTTGACTTGATAACATGTAGGCCTTATGAAATAATGGTTTGAAACCTCATTTATATAGGCAATCCATCTAATATCCTATGTATTAGATCTTAGAGGTTGACATACATGAAATTTGAACTTAAAACCCAATTTTTCTCGCTCAAAACCTTAAAAATAGGCCAAATGGGACTCATATGCCACTTGTGGACTATGGGCCCCACCTAGATGGGACTCATATGCCCAAGGTGGCGTATGGGTCCCACATGAACTATTTGAAGAGAGAATGTCGAGGAGTGAAGAAATTAAGCTTATATGAGGTCTATGTCAATATTTCAATTAAAATATGCCTTGGGATGTATAATATAGGGTCTTAGGGGAATATTAATGATGATATTAAGGTCATAAATGCAAGAGGGCCCAAATTCCAATGTGAAAGTGTAAATAAATACACTTTACAACACTAAATTAAGGAAAAATTGGGTCTATTTATCTCAAAATGGCCCTAAATCCCATGTGAATGTGTATAACACATTACAACACTAGATTAGGTCCATTAAGTTTACAAGCCTCCTAAATTTAATGTGGTGTAAATAAATACACTTTACAACACTAAATTAAGGAAAAGTTAGGTTTATTTATCTTAAAAAGGGCCCAAGACCTAATGTGAATGTGTAAAACACATTACAACACTAGATCAAGGCAATATCAAGTCCAATTTGTCATTAATTATTCCTAAATTAGGTGAAATTGTACCATTTCCAAGGGTGTACAATTTTCGTCATTACATTTAGCCCCCACTTTAGTGAGAGGATGAACTTGCTTTAAACTCACACTAAAGTAGACATTCAAGGTCCAAACGTACCAATGTAGATGAAAAAGGATGAAAAAGATCAAAGGAGGTGGTCAAGCCCCCAAAATCCGAGATCCTTCATCAAACCAACATGAGCACAAAAGAACACACACAAGGTGTATGATTTGCAGCAACAAAAGATACACAAACATACAATTCCAAAGACATAAAGAAGAAACAAAAGAATAAGATGGGTGGATCTAGCTTCGAAAAAAATGTGCTCACTCTAGGGCCATGGAACTTCAGGTCATTTGTGGGGTGAGTATCCAAAATATGCTCACTTTGGGGCCATGAAACTTTAGGTCATCCATGGGGTGAATATCCAAAGAGGGTGAGACACATGACTGTTATGTTCCCACATACACAAGTGGCTAAGGGAAGTCATGCCTTCATTTGGATCCCGTACAACAAGATCAAAGGTATACCTCCTAATAACTTTGATAAGGCACCACACAATAATGATCTTTGATCTTCATGAGACAAGAAAAACTTCATATGCTTGGAGCTCATGAACAAACAATGAACTTCGAGCTTCATGAGGCAAAAAAAACTTTGTATGCTTGGAACTCATGAACAAACAAGATGGCTCCACAGGAAAGCAAAGTGTGTTATGCAAGGTGGAAATATAACTGATGTTGTAAATGAAAAATAGTATAAGGTATGTTCAAAGGGATTTTTCTTAATTTGTGCAAGGTCTCTTCTTAAGGAACATTATGCCTAATGTATCCAAGAGAGGACAATAGGGAAAACTTTAGTGGCGAATCTTTTCCAATTGGTGAATTCTAGAAATCATCCAAGTCAAAATTAGCGAATTAATATCACCCAACAGGGTGTCCAAATTGCTTGGATTTTATGAATTACCAGTCCAATGCATGTCCATTCGCCAACGATTTTTTTATGAGGAATATTTAAGCAACAAATTTTCCATAACAAACTACGCTTTTCAAATAGAACGATTAATATTTTCACCTAGAATCTCAAAAGCATGTAATAAAACACCTACATATTCGCCAATACCATTAAAACAACATTATATCAGGACCCATATCGCTAATTAAATTTTACAAATAGTTTCTTGTGAAGACCCATTTTGTCAATCAAAATTTATAAAAAAGTTGCTTATGAGGACCTATTTCACCAGTAACATTAAAAAATAATTACATTTGAGGACACATTTCACCTTGAAAATTACAATGTATCGTTGTATAAGCTCACGAGATTTTCCAAAATTTTAATATACCATTTAAAAATCTTGCGGAATTGTCTAAATATGGATTGATATAAATACAATCAAAACTGTCATTTATTCTTATAGATTTTGTTCAGTTCTGAGGTTCTCGATTTGGAATTCAGCAAAAGCTGAAAATGTAGACTTAAAGGTGAGTGATCATTTCTTCATAGTGTTATTAGTTATAAGATTTCTTTATCTCTTTTATATTCTTGCTTCAATATTAAAGATGATATTGAGTAGGGAATGAGATCTATATTCTCTATCCTTCTTAAACAAGAATACATTTTTTTTCATCTTTTATTCGAAGTGAGAGATCAATATGTCGAGCACCAAGGGTAAGACTCCTTGGGGTGGTGAAGGGACTAGGAGGCCATAAAAATTCCCAAAACATAGAGGTGCCATACAGTATTACTTTGGAATTGGCAATGCTTTTGATCCATCAGATCAATATGGATTTGCATCATCAACTCTTCTACCAAATATTAATGAAGAAATCATTCACAATACCTCACCACCACCAAAAGGTCATGGTGAGATTGTCATTGAGTTAAATCAAAATGTATCAAATGAGGATGGAAATACCATAGAAGATGTTCCAAGGGATACCCTAGTTAGCCAGAATGAGATAATTGACTTGGATCAGGATGACGTTGGGAGCAAGAAAAGAAAAGGAAAATAAAAAATGGGGCATGAGTGAGAAATGACAAGGAATTTTCAACTTGCTTGGTTGTAAAAGTACCCATTCATTGTACCAGTGGGGAAAGAAAATGATTTTGAAAGTGAAATAGAATGCATGTGTACAATTTTTAGTTGGATATGTAGAAGAGAGAAGAAGTTGTAGCTAAAGCTTGACACTACAGAAAAGCATATTGATAAATTTTATGAAAAAAAATCATAGACGGAAAATAACAATCAATCATATGATGGAAAACAAAGGAAGAATGTCTTCATGTTAAGTATGCCAAGGAATATGAAGAGCATAATAAAAGAATTTCAAAGCTTGCTACATGTCAAGGTACACTTGAGGCTCAATTTGGAAAAGCAATGGAAGGAGAAAATCTGTTAAAAACTGTTCAGATGAGTGTTGTTTTTCATATTTTTTCCAGAGGGCATCCTATGATAGACTACCCAAAATATTATAGTTTATTATCTTTTTTGGGTGTTCCTCACTTTCCTTTCTCACGTTGGTTAGTAAACACTAGATGGGAATGGGAAAACTATCTTGTTGTAGTGGAAAAGAAAAATTTAAAGGTGAATGTAAAAGAGTCAAACTTCATTGCATTATCTTTAGATGAATTTATTGTGGTAGAAAATCATTCTTAGGTCTGTATGCATTTGTATACTATAAAACAACATGTTTTCCAAGCTCATCTTCTCTGTGTTCATAAAATGAAGGACAATTCAACATCGCAAAATCTATTTGAACTAGTCAAGAAATCTTTGAATGAAATTGTAGGTATGGATGAGTTGACAATTTCCAAAAATTTGGTGTGTGTAGGAGTTGATAGAGCTGCAGTGATGCAAGGTCAAAGGAGTGGTTTTTTCACATAGTTACAAACTACTTGTGCACCATACATGCTTGGAATTCAATGCATGACCCACATAATGAATTTAGCATTCAAAATTGTAATCAAGTTTCCTACAATATCGAAAGTTGAAAATTTAGTCCGTGAGCTCCATGCATGCTTCTGCCGAAGTCCCAAATGTTTCACGGAAGTTCAAAATTTTGTTGAGGGAATAACAACAGGAAACAAGCTTCTCAAGGATGTTGATACCAGATGGATCTCCTTGCATGGACTAGGGCAACGAGTTATTTTAGAATATCAATCCTTGATTGGAGTAATGTATGAGCATCACAACATAGTAGACAAAGCTCCTGACCTCTTATATAGGTTAAGCAATATAGAGACACTCTTGACTTTAGATAGTCTTCTCCCCATGCTGAATGAAATGAACAATCATGTGAAGAAATCCCAAGATAGAACTATGTATATTAATGAATATTCCAAACTACGTAAACATACATGCTTGGCCCTTGATCATTTATATCTAGATCTAACACAGAAGAGCCCAAACTATTTCATGTGGCAGAAAATTACTGATTTGAATAATCATGGTAATTATTTGTAGTTTAATGCAAGAAGGCACTTATGTATCTGTGTACGTGGATATGAGATACCAATGTACCATTGTAAGATAGATAGGCACTCTAGTAGAGAAGCACCTATTAAAGAGGAAGATTTTAACAACATTGTTAAATCTGTTAGTGATAATTTGAAGGAAATTGCAACATCTCTTTCCTTAGAGATTCATGAAAGATTCCCTCGATATGAAATACTCAAAGCCATGGCTATTGTGTATCCTCAATTTTTGGTAAACTGAGATAGCCCAAAATATTTTAATGATCAAGTAAAATCTTGATCGAACAATTTTCAAAAAGTTTAAAATACAATGAGTAGACAATAGAAGGAATTTTAAATAAAGATAAGCTTAGACAACAATGTAATAATTTTATAGTAGCTATGAGGGACTAGTATATTTCCATGGGCATGGAGAAGGCCTTTGAACCAAGATCAATAACAAAGGTTTGGACAAACTTAGGTCAGAGCGAAATATTGTGTGATAGAATATCATAATATTTCAAACTTGTTGATTTATGTCAAATAATGATATTGGGGTTAGTGGAGGAAGAGAGTTTTTTCATTTCATTGGTGTTTTTGAAATCAAAGTTAAGAAACAAACTTGACAAGAATTTGGAAAATTGCTTGAGGATGAAAGGAACTATGTATTATGTCAAAAAAATTCCTTTTGAAAGGGAACTCACAATCTGGAGGTCCACATGTGGGTATGTACAAGATCATCATGGAAAAAACAAGCCTTGAGTGGCGATAAAATTCAGAAAAAACAGAGTTAGGCAACTTGACGTAAAAATTTGAATAATTTATCTATATTATTTTAAAAATATGTAAAAATAGAATCTGTAGCAAATTGAATGTAGTTTCAAAACTACTAGGTTTATTTTTATTTTTTAAATCTATTTAGTGAAAAATTGAAATTTCAGTGCAGTAGCACTTAAATTTCAGGGAAAAAACAAGTAAGTGTTTGTCTAACCACCCTAACCACAATAAAATGATAATATTTTTTTATAAGATTTTAGATATAAGTAGAGGACTCATGTCCCGATGTGATGCATATTTTTTATAAAAAAATTTCAAGTAAATAATTAATTATGATTTTTTTAATACAACTTTTAAAAAATATAAAAACTCGTATGTCTAATCACTTTAACTTGGTCAAAACTTCATGAATTTTTATTTTTTTTTAATCCTATAGTATGTGAAGCATAGAATGTAACACATATTTCAGATTCAAAAAATGTGATACCGTTTGAAAGCTATAGATTTTTTTCAATCAACCTATCAATTAGGACTTTAGTCGTAATTCAAATAGAAAATGAATAATAATTATTTATTAAATTTAAAGTAAAGGATAATTTATATTGGTGGAAAGTTGAGAATATCCTTTAAAAAACCTTTTCATTTCATCAATTTTGGGTTAAAAAAAGTCGTCAGCCACATACCCTACACATACCCATCATATCACCACTTTTTGGTCCATCATGATCCTACACATACCCATGTGAAAGAAGAGGGATTGGGTTGTGCAACACTCCAATTCCAAATGCTGGTACTAGTGGCACTGGTGGTGGAAGTGGAACAAATGATAGTGACACAATGAATGTTGAATTTGAGATGCAGGTCGAAGAAAGTGAAGAGCAGACTCAGAATCAAGATGACTCTTTTACTTTATCTCAAGTTGAACATTAGTTTGAGGACCCTGACTCCATTTGGGAAATGGAAGTGAATTAGCAGCTTTTAGGTATTTATATTGCACTTCATGAATCATATTCCAAACTGTAGTTGATGATATTTTATATCATATTCCATGAAATTGTGATATTTAATATTTTATAATGTATTCCATGGTATTGAATTTGATATGTGATTCTATATCATTTTTAAAGAACAACAGTTATCACATTGCTTATAAATTCCTATTGCATTGCCATTCACACAATCTTTGATAAATAACTGAAAGGAATATTAATCCATTCCTTGAACAAAAGCTAACAGTTCAACATCCATAACTTATAAATAACCATTGACTATTTTTAGCCAGATGATAGTGAATACAATACTGTATAACAAGATAGGTCGATATTAAATTCAAACTTAAAGATATTATAGTGTCTTTTCCTTTTACCTACATTGTAATAATCTAATTCAAAGTTGACCAAGTTTTACCATTTCCCGATCTCTTAAGTTATATCTTATGCCTTTGCATCCATTTACTCATCAACCCCTTGAGCCTAGTGTTCCTGGTTGCTACCCATAGAATCCTTGTCTTATGTGGGTCATAAAATTCTTTAATTCTTGTTCTTTCCCTAAGTTTGGGTTTTAATATTCGCTCAATATCATTCATGTTGTAAACCTAGGCAAGCGGCCCATTTTAAGTCATGTACTAAGTGCGTGTGCTTATTAAAATCCTTTGTTATGCTTGGCAAGTCCCATTGATTGCTTTCTATTGGTTCCCCTCCATCCCACGGGATTAAATTAATTAAATTGAGTTAGTGAGATAGTGGGCAAATGACACCTAGACACCCTTTTGGTGGGTCCTACCATTGTTCAAAGGCATCGATGTCTAAAGGTGTTCAAATCAATGGTTAAGATTTTCCGAAGGTTGGATCTAAGGATTTGATCCTAGCTGTTAGATTAGAGGATTCATCCTGGCCATTCCCTACCATCCCCACGGGAATAAAATAATACTTTCTGAAATGTTGCGGGGTTAGCGGGCTGAAGACAAGTGTTCCGTTGTAGGTGTGGGTCCCAACCTTCACTCACATACCCGATGCCTTAAGGTTTTAAATTGATGATCCACATGCAACATTGAGATTTAATCTCAACCGTTCCTTGCTCACCCTATAGGAATAAAATAATATTTTATGAAAAGTAGCAGGGTTAGCGGGAAAACATGTGGATTTCTTCTGCCACTTGGAAAAGAAGGTGGATCCCACAAAATGAGTGAGTCAACATTCCAAGCTCCAACTGGCAGAATTTCATTGGCCGAAAGATAGGTGAATGATGGTAATGGAAATTCAAACCTTGCTGACTCAATCTGAGTCATCCAAAGTGTCATCTCACAAGGAGATTGATGGATGGTATTCAAAATCAAAGATGTGAACATGAGAGTCATTCTGCTTCGCGTGAGTGAGTAGTAATGGCAGAAAAGACATCCAAAGCTGCCCAATCTCAACATAAATGCACATAAAAGATCAATTTTTTGCATAATTGAAGATTGTAAATGAGTTTGAAGCATCCAAGAGATCAAGAAGAGCATTCCAGAGTTCAACACAGTCAAAAATAAAATTAGGGTTTCTTACAAGAAAAAAGTCGTAAGTAAAACTATAAATAAATGCCATTCTTTGTGCTTTATCCAAACTATCTTGAATTAGGGTAAATATTCACTGTGTCTTTCAGTTGAATTGGTCTGTGTGCTTTTTAGTTGCTTTATAGTGCTTTGAAATTGTGTATAAGTTGAAAATTTATGTCAAACCCATTGAAATTATAGCTTCGAGCCATGCCCTTGCTTTTGAATAGAAAAGCTACGTTTTGAACCTCTCTATGTTGAAACCCTAGATTAGTTTGAGACGCGCCCTAGGTTCTAAATTGAAAAGTTAGGTTTTAAACCTCTCAGTATTGAAACCCTAAATTAGTTTGAACTTATCTCGCTACCAATGGTGCCTAAAGCACAAGTTTTTGGTTCTGTAACCACATCCAAACTTCTCTCCCAAGACATTGTTGACAAATTGAAACCCTCCACTAGCAAAAAGGTTGAGGGAAGAGCTTTGTTTTATGGCACTAGAATTAAAGAAAATTTAATGGAAAAGCAATGTTTTATTAATGATGTTGAGTTACCCTTCACTGGATGACAATTGTTCCAACATTGGTTCAAAAAAAAAAAATCTTGGGGTTCCTATTTGCAATCCTTGGAGATTAGACATGGGAAAGCTGGTAGTCCCCAATGTATACATGGATATAGATTTATTGAAGGACATTGTTGCAAGGTATGACCCAGTTTCCAAAGTGGTCAGAACATTTGACAGTAAAGAGATGTTAAAGATAACTAGAGAAGAAATTGCACATATCTTTCAACTACATGAGTGGAACAAGGATATGATTCCTATTGATATGAATGTCTTCAGAAAGGAATATGAGAATACTAGGGTGTTGCTCAGAACAACAAAATTACCCATGCTCATGACTAGTACTAGAGTTGGGAAGAATAGAAAGCAAATAAATATTGGTAAAGATGAATTAGAACCCTTCCCCATGAAGTATTTTGCTAACTATTTCAAGAAAACTGTGTATTCACTATGCCAGATTATTGGTTTCACTCCACCTGACACCTTGCCAAGAGAATATAGTTATATGGCAGCCCATTTGCAACATCTAGCCTTCAATGTAGTCTATGACTATGCCACATATTTGGAAAAACACATCCATAAGGGTTTGGTTGATTTAAAAAATGGAAAGGACTGGGTAAAGTTCTTGTGGTATTTTCTTGATGCATATGTTCTTATATAAAGGAGAGAAGAATTTTGGCAAGGATATGACATTGAAAAAAAAGGAAGATGGTATTGATCTACCTATCCATTGATAAACCCAAATTCTTGATAAAGATGATCAGAAGTTTTATTATGTGGTGTTCCACAATACCTTTGCATAAAAACTAAGGAGGTTCTTGGTTCATGACCCACCAAGGATCCCCAAGGAGATCCATGATTTCTTGAGGCCAATGGAAAGGAGAATTGATCTGAACTTGAGCCACAATTGAGGGGACATAATCCCATATATTAGCACAACAATCTTCAGAGTCTATTGCACAAATGTGAATCCATTTTTACTACCAAGGGATGTGTCACTAAGGATTGGATTTTTTGAAATCATGAGAAAATTAGGAGGAGCTCAAATGGTACACCTACTCGAGACACTGAGGAAGGGACCATTCTTTCTTGAATGAACACTGTTTGCAAATTTTGTAATGGAAAAGGGAGGGTGGACAGACTTGTTGCAGCTTCTTGCACCTTACAAATTGAACACAATGCACCCAAGGAACCATGACCCTGAGGGATTTATTGTTGCATTGAAGGAAAAGAATAGGAGTGGAATTTTTGTGCATAATTTTTATTTTCCTAAGGATGTAATCAAGAATGTTTTTGACTTCGAAGAACAAGAGGAGAGGAAAGTGAAGTATCTTTCTTTCAATAAGATGGAGGAGAAAGTTAAAAGGTTTGACCCCAATTATGACCCAATGCCTAATATCAAGGGTCAATTCAATATAATTATGTATGTTATAGACAATTTTGAGAGCATAGTGGGTGTCTTGAGGGAGGATCATGTAGTAATAGACAAAGGGAAATCAACAGCAGTTGAAGAAGACCCTACCATAGTGTTGGAGGAAAGACCTTCCTACCAACCACCAAAAAAATAAAGAATCTACTCCAAGAAGAAGATAGTAAGGAAGCAACAAACATTGCTAACCCCTACTACATCAGAGGGGTCAAGGGAAAGTTCTCCTATGAGGTCAATACCATCACCTCCAAGAGGGACCCCACCTATTGTGATTGATGTCGATTCACCCCCAAGAAGTCATGTTCCATCAGAGTAGCCACCACTTAAAAATTAAAAGACTGAGGTAAGAGGGGCAGTTGATTACCCCGATACAGAGGAGGATGATATTATTATTACTCCTAAAGAAATACAGCAAGGAATTATTTCTCCCATAAGAGATGCCACCTCAGGTTCAAGGGGAAGTGTTCTTAGACTTGGAAAGGCTAATCTTAGTGGTTTAAATAATGTAGATGATCTGAGACAAGAAGCATGCAAAGAATTCATGGAGGGTGATTCTTTTATTGAAACAAATGCATTTAGGGATTTTGTGTGGAGGGAAAAGGCCTCTAAATATGCAAAAATTGTTGCTAGAGAGAGGAGCTTACATCTAGAATTACCTAAGAGTGTAATTCAGGTAAATGTAAGGAAGGCTATGAGAAAGGAGTTTCAGAATATGATAGCTAAAGAAGGCAGAGCCCTTGTACAAAAAAGTGGTGTGCTATTGTTTCCCGAATGGGATATTATTGATGTAGTGGTACTAGACACCATTAGGAGGTCTGAAAGACTCTTATTTCAAACTAAGCAAGAGGCCAAATTGGCACTTCAAGGATCAACATTTAGTGAAGAGTGGGATGCCCTAGCTATTTGGTCATTGTCTTTGGGATCTAGGAAGCCAAAAGTTGCATAAACAAGTGCTTTTAGTGGGCAATTAGTCATAAGGAGATTTGCGGATACTCCAACATTAGAAGCAATTGACATGACAATAAATGTTGCTAAGTTCACTAAAGCAATTGTGGAGAGCCTCACTATTGACAAAGATATGTATAGGGGTAAGTACAATGAACTTGTTGATGGATATAATAAAAGTCAGCAAAGGGTTGTTGAACTGGAAACAAAGCTAGCACTATGGAAGCAACAAGTGGAAACATTGAGGAATTAGGGCCCAGCTAGCTCAATTCATGCTGTACCCACCTCTCCAATGGTAAATCCTCAATCTCCTCCTCCACTAGAACAATATCTGGTAATAATGCCATATAACCTAGGGCAAGAGCCACTTGTAGTTGAGGATCCAAGCACATCAGGTGCAGCTCCATCAACCGAGCCCACCAAGGAACAATTATTGCTGCAAATTGAAGAATACAAGAAATTGCTTGAACAGGTTCAAAACACCATGCATGAGAATAATTCAAAGATCGTTCATATTGTTTTGAAGCATCTGAATAAAAATATTCAAGGTAAATTAAATATTATTCATTAAAATTATTGTTTAATGCTACAAGCAATAAGGTTATCTCAGAGGGATAAGGAATTGGATACCTCAATCTTAGATAAATGGATTCCTAGGGTTGATAACTTGAAACTCATGGCAATTGGGGCTAAGCAGCAAGAAGATAGATATCCAAAGGTGTTCCCAACTTATAAATGTTTTATTGAGATTAAAGAACATAAGTTTCAAGGGTTTGCTACTCCATTAGAGCAGAAGATAAGAGAATTGAAGGCTAAATTTGATGAGGTAGATTTGACCTTGTTACCTAATATCTAGCATACGTATGATGAGGTGAAACCTCTACAAACATGGAAGGAACAGGTAGAGACCACTATTATTTCTCAAACATCTCTCATTTGTGAGAATGTTGACATTGATATGTTGAAGAATACTCTTGAGATTATGTCACTCATCATCAACTTCCTCAAAGAATTTGATAAAGAAGCCAATTATGTGATGGAAAAGTATGCTCCATACAGAAAGAAGATGGATGAAATCATTAGATTCAATTGGCCATCTGATGAGGAGTATGAGTAATGGAAAAGGATATTTATTGATGTATTGGATTTGTGAACACAGAGATGAAGGACACATATATATGGTCAAGTATAGTGCAAGTCTAGCCTTAGATATTATAATCCATGAAAGACATGTGTCTCCTAATCAACATCATAGGTAAATGTTGATCATCGATGACTTGGATGTTGACTTGGAATTTGGTCAACTTTTTTTCTCTTCTATATATATTTGTCACTTTGCTCAAAGGAATAAATATGCTGCAATGGTTAGAAGATTATTCTTTTCAACAAACTGCCTTTTGGAAGGTGGTCTTATTTTCTTCATAAAATGGAAATAATCTTTGTCTCATATATGTTCCCTCCATTTGAAATTGAAAATATAACTATAAAGGAAATCTATGTTATAGTGGTCAAATTAAAATGTGATATGTGTAACTTTCATCCCGAAGCTTGTTTTGCTCCCTTATTATTATAAAAGGGAATTCAGGGCCATTAGTACAGGTCTCTTGTTGAATTCTAGATCCAAATTATGCAAATTGAGAACACAGAGAGAATACATTTGAAGTTTGTATCTTAAGTTTTGAGTCAAGCAAGTAAATTTTTTCAATTGAATGGTTTCCAAGCAAGTATAAATGATAATGATAATCTTTCGAGTCTATTGTCTCTCCAGCTTTGATATTGTATCTAAATTATTAATAAAAATTCGATCAAAGATCATTTCATTAATCTTCATGGTCATTTTGCTTTGATGTGTGTTTTAATTTTGGTTCTGGTTTAATAAATCAATTAAAATGCTTTGATTAAATCATGAATTTGTATACATGTCTAGTGGATCTGATAAGTAGTCATAGAGTTTGAGTATTGATTTGTGAATTGTAAGGAAATCTCATGAAGATCATGGTTGTTTGGAATTAAAATCACCTTACAGTTCAATTTGTTGTGTTTTGACTCCTTGCACTGAGATATGGCACTGATCAAAGGTGTTAGATGCATTTCCCATGGTTCTAGTTTTCCAATTTGAGAAAAAATATTCATAAACAAATTGAATTACCTTAGTTAAGTTTGGTATTGTGTGAATTCTTAGGTTTAGGTGTTTGATCTTTCAAAGGAATTGCCAGTTTATTTAAATGTTGCATCTATTTAACATTAGAATGAGAATGTATCTATTTATTGTACAATGTGTGGTATAATTGTGTAGAAAGATTATAAGATACAAATTGTGGGATCACCCTTCTGGGTTTTGTAGAGCCCAAAGTGCAAGAGGGGAGCATCTTAGCTTCCTATCATTCTCTGGCCAATCGTCCCCTAAGTATTCGAGAATTGAATTTGGTAAATTCTTAGATGCTTGGTGGGATCTGCTTGGTTCTTTAAAAACAACCAACAAGTAGCATATACAACAATGAACATCAACACTCATTTAATGCGTATCTAGTAGTTGAAACCACTACCAGACTTTTTCTTCAAATGATAAAATAAATAATACATATAATTGAACATCAACACATTACTGAAGTCTGAATTTGAGCTTTTTTATTGATTTTCACATGAAGAAATACATAGAGGCATTGGCTATGCAAAATACTGCTCAAAGACAACTTTGCATAGAGCTGAGTTAGAACTTGGAAACTCATATTATCAAAAATAAAATCATTGTATGACCTTTTCTAGCAACTTCCACTATTCAGGTGGTGGACTTGTCATTTGTTCTAGTTGATGTTGTTTGACTTGAAGATTTGTTAACAATTCATGATTGAAATTGGAACCTATCTCGAATTCTTCATTCAATTTTGCATTCAAGGTTAGCAATGGTTTGATGTAATCCAAATAGTTCACCACATCTGGTTTCTAAGGAAATTGGTCCAAATCAATTTTCCTTTCACCCTCCATCTTCTTTCTGAAATCATTCTTTCCAATGAATCACTCATTTTTTGTTATCCTCTGGCAAACCAAGCTCTATGAAGTTCCTTACCTTTTCATCAACTGTCTTCATCATGTTTGCAGCCAAATGCAAATATTCCTTTGTTTCATGCATTCTCAAACACTTTTCAATGATAGATGACATCATTGATGTAGCAAGCTGATTAGTAATCCCTTTTGATTTCAAAACATTTTCATTGGCTTTGTAGACTATTTGTTGAACTTGATTTGCAAATTTCTCTAATGCAAACACATTTTTGTTGTCCACTAAATATTTGTTGAGCTTCTTATAATGTAGTCTGATAGCATCAATCAATTGAAACATGTCGCACAAATGATCAATGCTCTTCATCCCAGATCTTTTGTTTCATATTCCTCATTGTTTCTCTACAAAATGCAGATAACTTATTTTGACAAGACTTAATTTCATTTTTTGCTTCCATCAGCTCTTCCTCCAATCTTTCATTTCTTTTTATCTCTTTCTCCAATTTATGTTCCCACTATGCATTTCCATTCGCAATGCTTAGTCTTAATTTTTTTGAAGCGGTTTTTTCCTCATCATATTTCTTGTGGCTCTCATCTAGCCTTTGCTTCAGTTCATTCACTTCTCTCTCGTTTTGTTTATCCTCTTTGCTTGTTGATGTAGAGGAATATTTTTTTATTCTTTTTTCTAATTCATTTCTCTTGTTATATATTACTTTCCTCTTTGATTTCTCATTTGCTAGGTCTTCCTGTAACTTTTTTATTTGAGTCTGCAACCTTTTTTCTCTCTATCTTGCTTTAGCAATGATGTGTACACCTATTCATTTTTCTTCTTCGATACATTAATTTTGTCAGTATTTTTGAGTCCAGATAAATCCAATTGAATATTGCTCACCTAGAATTCAAATTGAGCCATCTGATTTGCTGGTTTGTTTTGAACTGTGGGAACAAGAATTTTGTACTCCATTGATTTCTTTATTTGTGTCAAATGTGGGTAATACCATGGTTGTTGCAGGCTCTAAAGTTACAACAAAAGCACTCTCCATTAGTTGGTTCTTTTCTTTTTCATTCAAGTTTGATTTATTTTTAAAATATTCAATGTAATCAAAACCTGTGGATGTAGGAACAATTGAATGCTTGAATGGTGAAGGAATATGAGTACTTATAGTTTCTAATGATTCCGTAGCCACACTAATTTGCAGTGGGGGAGTGCTTGGAAATAACTCATTTGTGGTGGTTCCACTGGTAGTGTGACTTGGACCTGTCAAAATCCTTTTCCTCTTTTGTATGCCTTGATCACCTAGTGTTTCTATGGTATCTTGTATTATTGTCTTCTTGTGTGTAATTTGTTGTTGTAGCACATGTTGACCACTACTAGTACTACTAACCATACCATCGCCACTAGTGGCAGTGCCAGTTGCACTAAGCTCTCCACCATGGTCATGTCCTAGTTGTGATTGTATCTGATCATGAGGATGAGGATTTGAAACTCTAACACATTATTATTTTTTTGATCTACTTGTATGCCCTTGGTCTACTTTATCAACTCTAAGGCCAGATTTATCAACTGGTTTTCTATGTTGTACATCTATTACTGTAGGAATTCATTGTCCTTGGGACCCCAAACCACCATCTTCATAACTCATTTTTTCAACTATGGCTACTCCTGAAGTATATTCTTCTTTTGTGGCCTTGCTTAAACTAGCTTTGACATGGCTTTATTCTTCCCTATCATTATTAGATTCATCATCATTTTCTTTATCTTTGTGTTCATCAGGATCCTCTATATTCCACAATTTGGCAAACTCGTGATCTTCTTCATTATCTCCATACTCTACAAGAGCTCTTGGATCACCTATCTCCTTCCTCATAGACCAAAAGGCAACTATTTTTTATAGTGACCAATTTTTATCCATAACCTCATCTAGAGAATCTAGTATTTTTACTCTATAGATGGTTTATCACTTTTTTCATAAAAAATTGTTGTACCTCCTAATTGTCTTTCAATGTAATGCCATAATTTTTTCCAAAAATTGTTCAAAAGAAATACAATTCTTAGCAACACTTTTCTCCATTGCTATTTTAACCTCATCCCAAGAATCCTTGTTTCTCAAGTTTTCAAGCAAGGGTTTACTTTGATGTTGAATTCTACTTGCAACATTCTTATTGGCCACAATCATTGATTAAATGGTGTCACATGGATCATATTTCCAATGAAAAATAGCATCAAAATTAAAAAAATTCAAAAGATTTGTGCCACACTAAATTATTTTCTCTTGAATGTGAACCCTCCACATGAAAAAGGTAAATAAGTAAATGAGGTCTTCTTTTGTTGACCAACAAAGTGTAGTTCATCAGTACACTGCATCTGCCTTACATATTCCAATACAAAAACCCTTTATGTCACATGTATTGGAAGTTTGTATGGTTGTACTCCCGATCCATAATTTCTTAGCATACTATATTCTTCCATTAAGTACCAATCAGCCAATTGTATTTCTTTTCCTAGTTGAATGCAATTTCTACATGACATAGGAAATCTAGGCATTGGAGTATTTGTAATTGCTTGATGCAATGGAGCCAAAAATTAGTCTAAAAAATGACTGTAGTTCCTTCAAGAATCATGCATCCTTATCTCAGTGGTCCAATCATATACTAGAGCCATTTGATTTCCTTGAACATTACTATAGGGATGAATCTAAACTTGTTGGTCTAAAACATTCCTTTAAATTTGAGTAGAAAAAAATAGCACAAGTAGGTTGTGAACCAAAATGTCTTGGTGGGACCTCATTTAATCATTAAAATTTGTTTATGCATGAATTCTACAATGTGCTCAATATAGTTATATTTGGCATGTGGTCCATAATGGATATTATATACCATTTCAAGGAGGCTTGCACCCACTTTCAAATTGCTATCTAGTCTGAGGAAAAATGCTAGCATGGAAATAGTATCCTGAACCCATGGTTTAAAAATATCAAAATCATAAGGAGGCCTATGATCGCCTTTCAATTTGTTTCTATCCTAAACTATTTTATTTATGAAAGAATTTTTCTCCATTTCATCCACTACTTGATAATCACTAGCAAGCTTTTCTAGGTCAATGTGGACATTTCCAAATTCTTTGGTTATAAACCCCAACACTTTTCCAAGTTCTTCTACATTAATGGATAACAATTCTTCTTTTCTATCTTTATTAACAATTTCTCTTTTGTTATCATCATAATTTTGGGCACATACCATGATAAATTCTAGGAAAGGGAAAACCTCATGTAACATCATGCGCCCTAATCCAGTTACCCATGATGCACTGATAATATTAACTTGCATTTTCTTTGCAACCTTATTCTGAGATGAAAATCTAAGTTCTGAGGTATGCCTACCATAGGTTTCTAGATCATAAATATCATGATATTCATCAGTGAAACCTAGGGTTTTAAGAAATTTTGCATAATGTATTTTTTTATCTAACATTGTTCTAGTGGTACTAGTGGTAGACATGCTTATACAATGTGAAATTGTGAATTCCCTATTAATCCTCCTTAATTTTTCTTAATTCTTAAGTCCCTCAACCCTAAACCCAAACTTCAAAGTTTGAAAAAATAATATTTTAAGAAATTTCAAATGATGAAACGCAGCCACGTGAATTCTTTCACTTACCCATATTTTCATTCTTGAAAAGATTAATGTTGACAATCATGGAAACTAGAATGGATTTGTTGGAAGTGGAACTGTGGAACCCAGAATAGGGTGGTGCACTGCAATGAGCAAACTAAAGATTGAAATATCCTTGTGTGTTGACCCTCACACTTAAAAATAAAATCACTTAGCAGTAGAAAGTGTTTTTTTTTTTTTAACATTAAAGTGAATGAAACATCTACATGGTTCTTCTCAACTACACAATTAGTACATGGCTAAAAACATTTAGAAATGCACAATTAGTACATGGTTTCCAACATTTAAAACAATCCATTTAGTCCTACATTGATAGAAAATTCTAAACCGTTGATCTTTGTAAATCTAATAGTTATAGGGTGATTTTGGAGGCTTAAGTTCACAATCCTAGCTACGCTCTGTGCATTTCATTCTAGAATGCAACTACAACTATACATCAAATGTTCATCGAACGGTTGAAACTTGATTAAATTTATTATATAAACAATAAACATGTGTTTTAAAGGGGTTGGTAACTTAACGTTGCAAAGGACTTAATAAAATGAATAATGATACCAGGGGTGGGAACCAAGGGAGATCAATGACAAATTAAAGTGAATGAAACATTGAAACTTCAATGTGTTGCTTCCAGAGTCTGAAATACACAATTAGTAAATGGTTGTCTTGCATTGACAAAAAAATCTAAACCGTTGATCTTTGTAAATATAACAGTTATAGGGTGATTCTAGAGGTTTAAGTTCACAAGCCTAGGGCTTTGTGCATTTCATTTCAGAATGCAACTACAACCATACATCAAATTTTCATCAAATAGTTGAGTAATTTATGATATAAACAATAAACATGTGTTTTAAAGATGTTTTAAACTTTAGTGCGCTAGATTTGACATCAAGGCCAAGGGTTCTGTAACTTAACATTGCAAAGGACTTAATAAAATAAATAATGATACTAGGAACCAAGGGAGAAGGTCAACAACAAATTAGAAATCAATAACATTTCGGTAAAGCCTAACAAGAGTGACAACTTTTAGTGTTTATAATGTTTTTTGTCAATTTGATGACAACTTTCTTTTTTCATTTGTATTGCTTTATGTATTAATTTTAAATTTGCATGCAATTATTTCATAAATAGATAATACTTAATTTCTTAAAGGAAAAAAAATGGATTTGAATAGATTCATAGACACTGAACTCAAAAAATAATTCTTTACTGTAAATGAATAACGAAGAATAACACAACCATTTCTTTTATTATAACTGAATTACAATCTCACATTAAATTACATATTTTTTTAAAGATGAGTCATTGAGTAGAGCATGCAAGCACAAAGCTCTTGTTTTGTATAAATACCATATGTTACTTTATTACTTTACATAATACAAATAAAAATGTAAGCGCCAAGCTTCTGCTAGACTATTGGTGACAATGTAATAGAAATTTTTCTCTGAAAATAAATGCATGGTGATGGGACTTGCCGGGTCATCCATGGGCTCTAAAAATAAATGCATGAGACTTGCTTGGGAAAGCATGTGCTCTCAAATACAAATGTGGCTCTGGAAATACAAATACAAGAGATTTTCCTGGCCAACCATGCTGGGGAAAAGGGATCTGTGAAGATATAAAATGTTTCTATTTTGATTGAAATCTAGAGTCATGCAGAAGATGAGGGGTAGTAAAATTTCTCCCATATTTTGCACATAGCCTCTATGCACTGGGATAACACTTATCTCCATCAGAGCTCCTCATCCTGGTTCAAAACTTGCCTCAGAAGCTAGGTGAAATTGGTCTTTTATGAACTTGAGGGAAATTGGTATTTTACTCTGTAACTACATAATTGGAGGTAGGAGAATTTAGAGTATCCCCAATAATACCACATCATCTTCTTCCTAAATCCTTATTAACCCTACAAAATGAAAACCCTTATGACAATTCAAAATATTGCACTCAATAGTAAGGCCCTTTTAGCCTTCAATGAATGATTTCAATCATGTTCACTATCCCTATTTATGGGCCAATAGTGCCACTACCAGCCTGATCCTTGTGTACACCTCACACATGTCATATGTGAGGTTGGCTATAATGATAATCATGATTTGCACAAATTAAAAAACCAACTTAATCGATTCGTGTAATTTAAAGTTAAACCTTACATGTATAATTAAAATTTGAAAATGTTTAATTTGATTGAAATTTGGCTACATGCAAACTGTACCTCAAGATGACAAGCTATCAAAATTTCCAGTGCCACTCAAACAATATGAAATCATTACAAATCTTGTTTCACTAGATCACTGGATTAATGACATCATCATCTATGATTCTAGATTACATCATGTAGTTTTCAATATAAAGCTATCCAATCAATCACTTTAGATTTCCATATGGAATTAATCCACACTGTCATCTGTAGTACTGCAACCACACTTTCTTAAAAAAGATTGAAATTTTCAATTAAATGAAATGTAGATCTTCGAAGCATTGAAAAGAGAGAATTAAATGGAATTGAAAAGATCGAGAATTTCCAAGAATGGACCCACAAAAATTGTTTTAATTTAAGTAGCTAAAGACTGAAGTACATAGTACATAGCTAGCCTAGCCAAAAAGCCACTAACTGTGATAAAAAACTAGTCACAAAATACATATTACAAGAACTGTTACGTTGTACAATAAAATATAGACACGTGACACATCACACAATTCATTACTAATTTTTTTGTAACATTAGCTAAGGCCATCAACCAGGTGTTTGAGTAGAAGGTGAATCGAATTTAACAAAGTAACAATAGAGAAGAAAAGTGAATCACCCAATACCTTCCTCCAAAACTCCAGACTCTTTAATGATTCATTTTTTGCATCACATAGCAAACCCCATATCATATTAACCAAGGAAAGATCTTGCACTGTAGAAGCATTCAATTCTACTTTTCGAAAGATTCCACCAATAGGTGCTAACCCACTTTCAAAATTGTAATGCTCCAGTGCCAACTCCAACAAAGAAATAGAGTAAATAAAAGGCTGCAAATAACATATTGCTAGTGTCTTCACCAAATCTTTTTCAAGCAAAATTTCTATGCAATTGGACAAGAAATCCAAAGCTACCTCAGGATATAGAGCATAGGGGTTGTTCTGAAGCCATTCCCTACCCACAATTGTTCTTATAGCATCCTCAACCTGCACACAAGGAATTGTAAAAATCATACCCAAATTTTGTTTGTTGTATGCATCATCCCTTCTTTTCTCCCAAAAAAATTTGGGTAGGATGACATGCCATGAAGACTCCATATTATTAAAGTTAAATTGAGAATATAGAAGAAAGAAATCAAAGAAAAATATATTATAAATGATATGAAGAACATTGAAAGTTTGTGAATTATATATAGAAGTTAGAACGAAGACACTGAGTATGACATCAAATACTCACACTTAACATTTAATTCATCACTATCATTGATGTAGCAATTAACATTTAATTCGCCACTTGAATCCTTAATCATTAATGTGACAATATTATTTCACTTGTGCATAACCCTCAGATCAGATGGACAACCCATATTAAGATGTCTTGCTTACCTTTAAAACATGTGCTTAAAAGGTATGTCTATGACAGATGACAAGATGGTTGCATCACTCAACATTAATTTCCAGGTTAATTCGATCAGGAGAATGCATGGCAGGATCACAAAAAGATTTGTGTATAAATAATGTAGGATACATAACATGTTGGTTTTCATTTCTTGGTACGGTCTTCATAAGGCTATGGGAGGTTTTGCTACAAATAGGGGTTGTTGTGCTAATTTTTTCTCAAATTGTCTTAGCACTCTCAACAAACACTAATAAGCAATGGAGACTCCTTTGTTTTTGAATTCCATGAAGCGACAAAATTCTTTCTGTGGTGAAATCACTAAGAAACGACTGAAAGGGATAATGGTGTACAAGAACCCACTAGTGCTCTAGGTGGTAAAGGGTGTTTTGGGCCCAAAACTTTTAATGGCTACCCACAAGCTCAGGGGGAATTTAAAAATATCTACCATATTTCTAGAAATTCTCGTGTACATGGGTGTCTCAAAAACTTAGGGGAAGAAGCTATGCCAAATTATTTTTCCACACTCTCTATTGAAAAAGATTGACACGACACTGGACAACATCGATGACAATTTCATGAAACCTCTTTCATTGCACTACTATAAGGCTCATGGGAATGAATGGTTAGTACCAAAGTTTCCCCTAGTGTGCTCACTAGACCATACAACCCTCAAAAACTAGTGGGGAGAGATTGACAGGTGTATCAAATTTCTTTTGCGTGCGGCTAACATTCTCAAAGACCAACCAAAGGGTTGGGTGAAGGCATTTGCGGTGGCGAAAGCTCTCGAAGGGGAAAGGTGGTCTTCGGACGAGGAGGATTTGGAGTTGGTAACTAGTGAAGAATGGGTAGCAAATGGCACCAAGAGTTGGGAGGAACGAGCAAACCATCTTGCCCATAGAGCCTACAGTGGTGATTGTCCGATGATTTTGAATGCAATCAAAGCCAACAAGACCAGCGAGGCCAACTACAACAATGCATAATTTGGTGTCTATGGAAGGTCATTTTGGTTTGTGATGGTCTGTTTATAGTCCATATAAGTGTCCAATGTTAGTCCGTTCAATATTTTGGTTCTATAATGTTTTGTGGAAATGAAGGCTTCATTGTGAGTACTACTGGGATGAGTCCCTAGAGACTTGGTCAAGCATCTAAACCCATCCGAGGAATGTAAAAACTCTTTTTGATTAATACAGGGTGCTTCCCCTTATAGTAGTTATTTAACTATTTGACTATGTTTTTTGCATTCGATTGTGTCATTATTTTTTATCATCAAACCCATCGTTCCCCTAGGTCAAGGGGTTGGTCACCATGATGACTCCAAAGGCTTAAGTCATAACTTAAGCAACCTTCAACTTCTGGTAGCCAATCAATGATAAAACATTATTTTGGTTGTCATGACTTTAAGTGATTTAATAAGTAATAAAATCTCAACCATTGATTTCTAGAAATCTAACGGTTCTAGTGTTGTTCCAGAGGTTTCAATTCACAAGTCTAGTGCTTCAAAGATTTGCTTCTGGAATGCAACTACAATCGTCCATCAAAAATTCATCAAACGGTCATGCATTATATTATTTTGCACTGACATCTGCCTTTAGACATAATTAATATGTTGACACTTGTCCCCATTCCAGACACTTTATGAAGGAATTTGAATGTGCGGAAAATTTTTCCTGTAATTTGATATTTTTTCCAACTAAATTTTTCCACTGAGTTTTTTTATTAATTTGAAAATAGGCTTAATTCACCAATGAAAATATTTTATTGGATTAAAAAAAAAATCAATTCACCAGGATTTTCCACTGACTTCTAGTGATTAGAAAAGATTCTCCAATTGAGATTTTTTTTTCCCGAAAAATGAAAAAAATTTGCCAATAAAATTAATATTTTTATTAGGAAGTATACAAGATTAGCTAGGATTTTACACCTTCGCCAAGGGGGGGTTCTTAAAGTTATTCCTGGAGAACAAGTGAAAGAAATATCATGCTCTTGAAGGAAATCAAACCCAATGATTCCACCAAGAAAAGGACACATCATAAGAAAAAATAAAATTATGTAGTGAAACATGAGTGTCAATGTATGCCCCCACTTTAAAGCGGTTGCTAACAAGTCATTACTATAAGCAATTCCTTTAAAGTAGAAGAATACATGAGAGCTTATTCAGAAAGCCCTATGCCAAGTCATATGTTTCCAAATCGAACTACATCATGAATAAGTATGTCACATGTGAGTCAACTTAAGGCATGTCACCCACATCCCAAGCTTGCTCTTATATTTTGATGCAGTGCTAAGGGGTTCAAAGTTAAAATTACTCAAATTCCAAAGTAACCAACCTTGAAGGAAACTTTCTTTCACATGGTAACTTCCAACTTTCAGTCTCATAGACCCAAACGAGAACACTCACCATCTTAAAACTCCTTAGGAACTCTATATTCCCTCAAACAACTCATTATCAGGGCTTCATGCATCAATAATTGGCTATTTCTCATAAACTGCCTACAACACCAATAGGTATCCAAATAGGACTGTCAAAGCTGTTCTCTCAAGATATGCACTATAACCTAGAAGTAAACACACATTTGTATGCCCCTTTGGCTTGCTTAAAACATATTTCAAAATGGGCTATAAGTACTTTGTAACCTAAGGCTTAAAACTTGTTGTCTCAGACCAAATTTAGGCCTAATTAGGCATGGCTACAACAAGGGTTTATTCGTTCTATTATTTCCAGACTCAAATCTACTTTCCCCAACACCACAACATGTTTAGAAATATTTTCCTATGCTTTATAAACTGCTTCCCATCCCTTATCAACACTGTTTGAACAAACTCCAACTATTAACCATGACTGTCACAATTCTGTATTAACAGGCCAGTATGAAAAATGCTCTCAAATGATTATCGGTCATCAATCCCTCTTTAGGGAGGGATCAAAATTCATGTTATCAACCATTACAACCATTAATAATCAAGAAGGACTCACACTCTATAGTCAAACTCTTAAAAACTCCACTATGCACTATCTTTTCCAGACTTTTTCATAATTTACAGTCCTAGGGCATCAATTCGTCACAAGCTAACTTGGATCTTTTGGTATGTAACATTTATAATATGAAATCACATACAAACATGAGTTAACTTACCAAAAACTAGGAATTTTCATTGGCCAAAATAGGAGAAACATAATTTTGTTTGCCTCTGTTTATCCTAAACTAGGGTTTGACCCATTTCCAAACAACTTGCAATATATCTCTTAATTCTCAATGAAATTCAATAAGACCAATTGTAAATTGATCTAGACTCATATGTTCATCATTCACAATGACTCCCCCTCCAAAATATGACTGTACGAGACCGTACAGTGCTTTGCAACACATATTTACCAGTAAAACTAAAAAATTTGCATATAAAACAAGGCTTCATTATTGATTCTTCTTTATTTACAACCCTCCAACCTCTTCCTAGAGGTTCTCCATAATTTTAAATATTTTCCACTCCATACCAAATGACTAAAACTGACTCAAACCACCTTCTAACTACTTGACTTGTCATTTTCCAATTTTACTCTTTTCCTTAAAACATTTTTTACAAGATTTTTCTCTTTAACACTTTTTGTACCCCACAAGGCCTAAAGACCTCTAAATTGATTAATTACATGATAAAATGGTCTACCAAGTCCTTATTCTAATGAAAAAACACCTAAAACCTATTCTGGACCTCATTTGACAACATTTTAATTTTTTTTGCAAATTGGATACAATGACCACACAACCTCTCCAAACACCCCTAAAATGACTTAAACACATTGTAATGGTCTTGAAAGACCTTATTGAATGACCCCTAAGAACTCCTTAACCACTTATTTAAAAATTGGCCTCATGGAGGCTTGAATGCAATATGGTGCTCCTGCACCATATGTACATGAAAGGTGGTCAACTAGACAAAAGAGAATGAAAAGTGACATACGAGGACAAGGCTAACTAACCCCTTGGCCCCACTTAGTGTAGGACAGGGATGAGACAAAATTAAAAGAGGAACTAGATGCTTCAACCCAAGGAAGAGCACCACAATCCTTAAGATATTGAATTTTGTTACTCAAAGCCTTACATTCATTAGTAGAATGACCTTGAACTCTATGATATGTGAAAAATGAATGTTTGTAGTAAAATTTCTTTTGATTTCTTGGAGGGAGAGTTATTAGACGATCTTGGAGGAGTCTCGACAAGATACCTTCTTGATCAATAGTAGAAGATTTTGCTTTATTTTGCAATAAAAAAATCTCTTCCTTAGTAAAAGATATACTTACACAAGACTCTTTAGATTGCAATATTTTGTTCTCTTCTTTAAAGGAAGGTGTAAACTCTAATGAACTTGAATCATTGGTGTTTTGTGTGATGACATTGACATTAATTGAAAATTTATTTGTTTGTTTCATTTCTTGCAAAGGATAACAATTAAGACCACTAGTGTCTATCAGTTCAAGATGCACTAATGTTAAAGTTGGATTAGAAGGATGTTTTGTAAGAGTGTTGATATTAAGTGAAGGCTTGTTTGTTTCTTTCAAGGAGTAATAACCAAAGAACACTAGTCTTTTCTTGTGTGTGAGGTTCTATAGGGACACGGATACCTTGTTCTCTAGCACCATATCCTTTTCCACTCTAACCAAGTTGTTTCATCATTTCATAACCTTTTCCATAAAGATTCTTCATCTCTTTTGTATTCGGTGGTTGCTCATAATTAAGTTCATCAAAGTTTGTTGTGAAATTTGTTGTATTTTTTTCTAAAGTGGTTTAGGTGGATGCTTTCAAAGGGTTTTCTGAATTTTGTGTTGACATTACCACTTTTTCTTTTCACTTTTCAGAGTCTTTGTTTATGATCTTGTATTCTCGCATGAATGTTGGTTTGAAATACAAGAAACCCCAATCATCTTCTAATAGCTTCATGACTTCTTCAATGTGTTTTTCTTTTCCTTTTTGTTGCATGGGTTCCACTTGTGTAGTTGGTGTTAATGTTTTCAAAGGATTCTCTTTGTTTTTCTCAATGTTTAAACAATTGTTTGGTTCGGGGTCAAATTCAAGTGTGTACACTTTGTTGTTGTAAATATACTTCATTTTATGATGGAGAGTGGAAGGCACCCCATTCATTGCACGAATCGACGATCTACCTAAAATAAGGTTATATGAAATATCATGATGATAACATGGATCGATGTTTCTAATGTGGCCTTTCCAGCTGTAATAGGCAAAGTGATCACACCAAGTAGTTGTTTTCCTACATTGTCAAATCCATTAATAGATAAAGAATCAGGTTGAATTTTTTATTTATCCACGCAAGCCTATCCAAAAGGGATACACCACACACATTAAGAGTGGAGCCATTATCAACAAGGGTTTTCTTTATGCCAGTTCTTTTATATTGAGATATTATCATGAAAGATTCACATTGTTTTTGCACTTCCAAAGGAGGGAGCTGACTTTGGTAGAAAATAATGTCAACATTTATTCCTTGAATCATGGTTTCTATGTCATTCAATTGTGTATTAGAATGGATAGGATCTTTTTGTAAATAATTTTGAATCATGTTATGGTAATGAGGGGAGGCTTGAATAAGGCCCCATAATGATATCTTAGTGGGAGTATTCTTTAGTTGTTCAACAAGATTGTACTCCTTTCCACTTTATGTAGAAAAACGAGGAGGACCAGGTGAGATAGATTGAGTTAATGGGAGGGATCTTGGTTGTAGATTTTTTCTAGTGTTATATTTATGAGCAACGGTATTAGAACTTGACTGCTGCAAAAAATTGTTCTTAGGTGGGTAAAGGATAAGTTTAGGCTTGTTTTGAGTGTGTGGTCGTTGTGAAGGTGGGTAAAGAATTAGAGGGTTTAAAGGATGTCCCACAGGGTATGTAGGAGGTCCATCAATTGAGGTGGATCTAATGGACACTTATGCATTCATAACCTCAGCAGTCTTGGTTTGATGTATTGCTAATAAATGGAAATATAGAATCACCTTTTTACTATCACCTAAGGAAGCCACATTACTATTGTTGTTATTTTCTTTCACCATGATATCCTCCCTAGGAGGAGAGTTGTTAGGAGAACTACAAACCAAATGTTTTGACATTCAAGGATTGGTTCTTCCAAAATGACTTCATCACAAGTAGGGGGGTGATCAATGGTTGAATTGTCTTACTTAATAAGGGTTTCCTTAGGTGAAGAGGGACAACTAAGATTTTTGTGACTTTCATCGATCAAAGGATCTTCTTCACAACTAGGAGAGATACTAGGAGAAGAAAAAGTATGATTTTCATGATCATTTATGATATCATTCCTTTGTTCCCTAATTTCTTCCAAAATAGGATAGGTAGGGGAATGATCATAAAGAGAATTGTTATAGACTTTAAAGATTTAATCATTTACCACCAACATATCCTCATCATTTACAATCTCATTCTCTTCCACTAATCATTCTCACAAGCAAAGGGGGAATGGAAATTAGGTAGGGTGATGTTTAGAAATGTGTCTATAATTTCGTTCTCTTGTGCTATAATATCTTCCAATGTAGGAGAGTTTACATAAGAGGATCTTTCAACAATGTCATGATTCTCAATGATTGAATCCTCTAACACCAAAATACCTTCATCACATGTAGGAGAGGTATTAGGAGAAGAGAAACTATGATCATCAGGATTGTCTATATTTTCATCTTTTTCTATCACATCATTCCCACAAATAGGAGAGATAAGAGGGGGTGTAGGTTTAAGGAAATTGTCAACATTTGCATTCTCTTGCACTAAGAGACTATCATAACTAGGGAATGCATTGAATGAATGACTAACATGCTTATTGACTAAATTTTTCTTTGAAAATTTGGAAAAGATCGAAACTAACATTTGTGAACAATAATAATTTATACAAACTCAAAATGCAATATAAAGACCTAGAATGAAATACAATTTTCAGATTTCAAACAAGGTAATTTACTGATTACACTATGCAATGATCCAAAAATGAAATGTTGTAAATGAAAATTTGGAATTAAGGAATGCATGAAATGGATTGATTTAAGCTAGATTTAGTGAAATGAATGTAATAGAAACTCAACCAACTGAAATAGATAACTAATGGTAGCAAACATAACTGCAAAAACAAGGTTTTTAATGCTATAAAAGGCAGTTTCAGATGTGCACTAGGACTAATTTTCCCAAAGGGGCGTATGAGTCCCAATGAGGAGTTTTTTCAATTTTTTTAGATAATTTTAAGTGATTTTTATGCTTTTTGGTTTGGGTGATCTGTAGACTAAATGCAAATGCAGTTTTTAGATGTTTTTCAATGATTTGAGACTAAAAAATGCAACCTATATGCACTTTTACTAATGAAAAAATTAGAAACCTTAGAATTCCAATTAACTAATGCAAACCATAATGCAAAGTTAATCCAAGCTAGATCTAGGATGATGATGCACTCTAAATCAAAAAATAAGGTGCTCTAAGGTTAGGTTCACAAAAAAGTAAGATAGAATTTTGTCACCACTAGGGTTTTAGGACCTAGGGCAACAAGCTTTCTATACTCCACATTCAAGGATGCCCTAGAGATATCAATCAAATGATGATAATGGGAGAAAGACATCTCTAAGGGACTATTCTAGGGTTGTTTAGAGATTAATTGAGGCTGAATGAGGGGTTCACCACCAAGCAAGGGCTTGGAAAAATGTATGAAATGCAAGATCTTATGATTGAACTCAATGATGCATAAAACCTCACTAAATGAACTATAAATGCAAATAAATCATAACAAATTGAAAAAGTATAGAGGAGCACCTGGGAACCTAAGAGAGATTGATTGGAGGATTGAAATGCTAAATAACCTAAAATTTATGCTTATTAGGACTCATACACCATTCCAAGCATATCAATCCCAGATCTGGGTTTCTGTGCAAGAACTGGTTTTTGGAAAAAGGGTACTTGAAACTGCCAAAATCTGAAAAAACAACCTAAACTAGGAATCATATGCCAGGACTGGCGTATGAGTCTAGTTAGGTTTTTCTAGAACTTTAAAGTCTTAATTTGGTCTACAGTGTCTACTATGTCCTTCCCAATTGATTTTCAGATCCGAAACCCATATTTTGGGGCTGTAGGTGAGTTTTTTTAGTGAAGATTACAACCTTGCAAATGAGGGGACAATTCCAACAACTTTCTCCAAGCTTGTAACCTAATCTTCAAAGGTCCTTCATGCTCCAAGACACCTAGATCTACAATCACACATGTAAAGAGGAGAAAAACTTGTTGATTGTTAGTGAATAGGGGTTTTCCTTGGTCAAACCTCATTTAGGTAATTAAACCAAATGATGGAACAATGAAACAAGGACATGAAACATGAAACATGTGGCATGAAACATGAACAATGATGCCTTGTAAATCTGCAATCTAACATGAAATGACCATGAAGGATGTAGATCTAGATCTTGAGATAAGTGTAGAACAATGCTTGACCTTGGATCTTGAATGCAACATCACAACACTAGCTCAATAACATGCTTGATGCTTGATATCCTTTACATGGTGATGGATCTTGAATTGATGCAACAATTGATGAAGAATTCTACTATTGAATGCCTTTGAAATGATCTTGCAAACTCTCCTAACAATCTTGTGAAGTCTTGGAATGCTTAACTCTTGAATGCTTGAACTTATAAGATGTAGGCCCTATGAAATAATGGTTTGATACCTCATTTATATAGTAAATCCATCTAATATCCCATGTATTAGATCCCATAGGTTGACATACATGAAATTTGAACTGAAAACCCAAATTCTCCCACTCAAAACCTTAAAAATAGGCCAAATGGGACTCATATGCCACTTGTGGCATATGGGTCCCACCTAGATGGGAATCATATGCCCAAGGTGGTGTATGGGTCCCATAAGGCCTATTTGAAGAGAGAATGTCGAGGAGTGAAAAAATTAGGCTTATATGAGGTCTATGTCAGGATTTCAATTAAAATATGCCTTGGGATGCATAATATAGTGTCTTAGGGGCCTATTAATGATGATATTAAGGTCATAAATGCAAGATGGCTGAAAATCCAATGTGAAAGTGTAAATAAATACACTTTACAACACTAAATTAAGGAAAAATTGGGTCTATTTAGCTCAAAAGGGCCCTAAATCCCATGTGAATGTGTATAATGCATTACAACACTAGATTAGGTCCATTTAGTTTACAAGCCTCCTAAATTTAATGTGAAGGTGTAAATAAATACACTTTACAACACTAAATTAAGGAAGAGTTAGGTTTATTTAGATTAAAAAGGGCCCAAGACCTAATGTGAATGTGTAAAACACATTACAACACTAGATCAAGGCGATATCAAGTCCCATTTGTCATTAATTATTCCCAAATTAGGTGAAATTGTACCATTTCCAAGGGTGTACAATTTCCATCATTACAGTTTTATATGGCATGTTATTTATGAATGTCTCCATCAGTACTTATAGAACTTTAAGTAACTCATCTCAAGAAGGGTTTCTCTTACCACACTTGCTAGTATGATTGTAATATGAAATTGGTAAATGTAACAACATTCAAAATATTATAAACCTTGTAATGGTATTTTAAATATTTTAAGTGGATTTTTGTAGTGTTTTTATGGATGATTAAGTATGCTTTATAAATTTCTATAAGTATTCTAGTGCATATGAATGTATATATATTTTCTTTGTGTTTCCAATTTGATGTTCAATTTGATATTTGTGACTCTATACCCAAGAATAGCAATAATTTTGGAATCATTTTATGTAAGGAAGCTAAGGTAGCGGAACATATTCCTACACTAATTTTGAGAGAAGAAAAATGAAAAACTTTACAGATCTTTAATAGTTACAAAACTTAAACAAAAATAGACACAAATATCATGCATACCACAACACAATGATTTATGTGGGGAAAACCCTTTCAGGAGAAAAACCCCACACTCCAAAAGCTGCCCAATATATTATTTAGAAATCAAATGATTACAATATACTTATAGAGAAAGCTTCTCATAGGAGTACCACCACCAGAGATCAAAAGACAACACGACCGCTACCAGACTCTTAGAATACACCCCCGTCTACATACATCCCAACCACTTATAACAAGCTTTTTAGAACTTTCTAGAATTAGGGTTTACAAGGTCATTTTTAATTTGACGTGTTAATGAAAAAAAATTATGTGTCAGTGGAAAAAAAAAAGACGTGTCATTGGAAAAAAAACCTTGATGTGTCAGCAAGAAAAAACCTTAACATGTTAGCAGGAAAACCTTGAAGTGTTAGCGATTTTTTTTTTTGGGGGGCAGTGCCCTGAACCCCATATCTTGTTATGAGTGTACAATATTTGCATGATTAGTCTCCCCATACCAACATACGTCCTATCAACAATAAATTGTATATTATTGTAAGGTTGAGACACATTTTCCCAACATTTGATCAATATCACACACCATCAAACACAAACCAATAGTATAGGTTTATGACCTTATGTGCATCCATGACCATTATTATAAACAAGGGATCATTCTCAAGTGAACATTCATTAGATATATTTCATGTTGGTTATTTGTGCAAACTTATATCAACTAAATAGGGGTTTGAGGTAGCCAATTATTCTTAGATCAATTAAAGTATTTAGGACCAAGACAAAATCTTGGGTTTGACTTTCCATATTTAGTTATTGTTCATTTTAGGCGATTTCAATCCCTATAAGGTAACACCCTCTTGAGTCTTAGATGAGATAAAATTTTAGGATATATAACCCACTCTCATAGAGTTAGCTCAAAGTCATCTATTTTTCTATTGATGAGATGATTTCAATTGCATGATGACAACACTTGACTTGTGAGTGATCTTTGATTCTAGGAAGTGGATCAATGATTTTGAGACCTAAAAAATTGGTGAAATTTTGTGCCTTAAGCAATTGGAAACATTTCAAACACCTTAGTAACAAAATTTTGTAGTTATACATCTTGTTTGGGTGCGTTTAATAGCCCGTAAACTCATGTCAAACATAATGGTGTTGTTGTAGGGGAGAACCTCAAGGTGGTTTACTACTATTGTCAATGGTAAAAAATGTTGTACATTTTTGGGGGTAATTTTTTTATCTTATAAACTTATACCAACATAATCACTCCTAAAGAATGACAAGGGTTGTTGGGTTGAAAATATAATGAGAACTCAGTTGGTGATTGCAACCTAGAATCAAATTTATGCCTTGGAGATTTGTGTAATTCAAGGGTTTCCTAAATTTTGTGAGGTGGCAACTTTGCTATCTCAAATAATTATTCTCTTCATCCACTTTAATCTGTTATTAAGTATGAGCATGAAGTAAAAATGACAGAAAGCAATACCAACACAAGAAACACCAGATTTATGTGGAAAACCCAATAAGTTAAAAACCATGGTGAGGATTAACTCACAATATAAGAGTAATTAAAAAACCATTTACAAAGAGGCTCACTACCAAAGGGCTCACTGCCCAAGATAGGACTCACTCTCCAGATAGGACTCACTATCTGAATAAGAGGCTCACTGTATACAGATACAAAAAGATAGAAATAAGAATGTTACACAGAGAACACTATCTCAATGAAATAGAAGATCCACCACAACAACTTGCACACATCTGCAACCTTGATCATAAAATTGTAGACACCATCGGCTCACTGCTTTCAAGATTCTAACACATTAAAGTTCACGTTTCTCGAGTTCACTTTAAAAATATCTTCACATCTACCTTGCTTCTCACACTTGTGGCTTACAATCCTTAACATATTTCCTTGTATTTATACCATCTTCAACCTTAGAAACTTTCTCTAAGGTTGGATACACATGCTTCATTTTACAAATTCAAATTAGGTCAGAAACTCAAAATTCCCATAGTGGATGAGAATGAGAGTGGACCAAACCAACACTTAACCAGGACCCCAAACAACATATTGGATCAATCACACACTTTATTAATTGATACTTATCCTTCACATGACGTGTAAACACCACGTCAGCTAAACATAATGAAAACAACAATTAACTTTGAAGTACACACTTCCGCAACAAGAAGATAACATGTAGACCAAAAAAAATGCTTCACCATACACTGGAACACATATTAGATGCCTTTAGATTCATCTGTAGCTACTGCAATAGCCTTCATACATAGAACATTTTTTATCAGTCCATCTGGACTTTATAGACACATACAATAACTTTGAAACTAGTCTTCTAGAGCACCAAACCACATACACCTTTGATAGAACACATATAACACCATTAAAACCCTTCTTCCAGATCTACAAGACATAAAAAAAATAGCGGAGGACTGCAGAGCAAATACATTTCTCCCAATCCATAGACAAACAACTCTGCCAGAACATTTCATACACCAGTGAACACAACTTTCACTCTTCATCAAACTAGAAGCTATAATCCAAGATATATCACCCAAGGATGCCCATAAACAACACTTCAAATCCACACAAGCATAGGATCAACACAAAAGAAATGTGGAGCACATAGCAGAGCACATTTTGAACACACAGACAATTCTGACTTCACTATTTATTAATTTTATGAAAAGCACTTGGTAACTCATCATATCAACACACTTACAACACCATAAAGATAGATCCATGTACTCACAACATCTCAACAATATCTCAAATATACATGCACCACCTACAATCACTTGTTTCCTTTCTCTGCAACAACCTATACTATGTTGACATCAATGACAACATTAATGATAACACCACCATACTCATTCATACTTGCAACAATCTCCCCCTTTGTCATTGATGGCAACACATGGCTCTCTCTCCCCCTTTGACATAAATGGAAAAGAACAATTTTTTTTTACATAATTCTGATCATTCTCCCTTAGGATTGCACCCATGACAACACGCATCTCATACTGCAACAATAATACTTCCTACCCCCCCTGAGGAGTAGACCCCAGTCATCAGTCCATACAAATAATGAATTTGTAGATCCACTGGATTGATACACCTCCATGTGCACCTAATTCAAAGAAGAAGGGGCAATAACTCCCAATTTCTCCCTGAGATACTCAAAAGTATCCTTCAAAAGATCCTTAGTAAATATATCAGCAATTTGATCCTTTGTAGGAACATATTCAAGCCTAAATTCATTCTCCAATACCTTCTCTTAAGAAATGATATCTGATAGATATATGCTTTGTCCTTGAATGCATTACTGAATTCATTGAAATATTTATTGCACTTTTATTATCATAGAAGATAGGGATAGGCTCAACACACATCACTCCTATGTCCTTCAATATTTGCTTCATCCACAGTACCTATGTGCAACAAGATGTTGCTGCTATGTACTTAGCCTCTGTAGTGGATAAAGAAACTGAATCCCATTTCTTGCTTAGCCATGAAACCAATGTGCATCCAAGAAAGAATACACCACCACTTGTAATTTTTCAATCATCTACACAACCAGCCCAATCTACATTAGTGTAAGCACTCAAAGTAAAATCAGTATCCTTAGGATACCGCAAACCATAATCCAGAGTGCCTTTTAGATATTTGAATATCCTTTTCATAGTTGTAACATGTGTTTCTTTGGGTTCTGCTTGAAATCTGGCAACCAAACATACTACATGCATGATATCCAGTTTAGTAGTAGTAAGATATAATAGTCCACCAATCATAGATATGTACGTTCTCTGATCAAATTTAGGAGCTTCATCATCCTTAGTTTGCATCCTATCACCATAGGGGTACTAACCGGTTTGGAGTCATCCATTCCAAACTTGTTTAGCAATTCTTTAACATACTTTGATTGTGAAATGAATATTCCCTTATTAGTTTGATTCACTTGAAGTCCAAGAAAGAAATTCAACTCACCACTCATAAATATTTCAAACTCTTTTTGCATCTCCTCTATAAATTTCTCACACATACCCTCATTTCCTCCAAATATAATATCATCAACATACACAACTATTATCAACATTTTTTTTCCTTCAATCTTGAAATAGAGATTATTGTCTGTGGAGCCTTTGCTAAACCTTTGTTGTGTTAAATACCTGTCCAACCTTGTATACCATGCTTTGGGAGCCTGTTTAAGTCCATGCAATGTCTATTTAAACTTACAAACCATGTCAGATTGATCTGGTAACTGAAATCCCTCTGGTTGTTCCATGTAGACCTCTTCTTCTAATTCTCCATTCAAGAATGAAGACTTAACATCTATCTGGTATACCTTGAAATCTTTGTGAGCAAAAAATGCCAAAAACATCCAAATAGCCTCCATTCTTGCCACCGGGGAAAATGTCTCCTCAAATTCTATTCCTTCAACCTATGAATAACCTTTGTACACAAGCCTTGATTTATTTCTTACTACTTCACCATTCTCATTCAGCTTATTCCTAAATACCCATTTTGTACCAATTATGTTCTTGTTTATTGGTCTAGGAACCAATTCCCATGTCTGATTTTTCTCTATCTGATGTAACTCCTCTTTCATTGCTCTAACCCAATTTTCATCTTTGCATGCTTCACACACTATTTTAGGTTCTATCTTAGAAAGTAAACACAAATTTACCTCAGCTGCTACCACTTTGCTTCTTGTCTTTACACCTTCTCTTTTGTCTCCAATTATTTGTTCTTCCAAATGATTTTTCTGTACATATTTTGGATTCTTAGTGTGAGATGAGGATATGTTGGTGAGGGTCAATTACACTTGACTCATGATGAATCGAAGCATAACTTTTCCAAACAAAACTACATCTACAAACAAGATCATTCAAATTGGAAACCTAAACTAAGCATTTTACTGAAATTGAAAGCTACAAACTAAGAAAATAGTTAAATTCCTAATCTAACCCATTTGAAACTTATCTTGTTTTGGAATTGGTGTCATGTTGATGTGAAATGATGACCCTTTCCCAATTCCATGATTAGTGAGCTTGTTTCTGTCAATTCTATGGAAGAGAATATATGAAACCATTGTGATTGATGTATGAAAACCTAGTTTATGCTAAAAAGGAACATGATGTCAGCTAAGTTACCATGATTTTATTCTAAAAATGCATTGATTATGCTATTGCTAAGCTAATCTAAGCTAAATTTATGCTAAAAGATGAAAAACCCTAATTTATACACAAGCTAAGATGGATGCATGGAAGCCATTAATGGATGCTCTAAGCTATGATGCAATTAAAAATGAACTTAAAACAAGCTAAAAGTGAGTGAAGGGTATGTGCAGGATCATGATGGGCCAAAAGGTGGAGATATGATGGGTATTTGTAGGGTATGCAGCTGAAGACTTTTCTTTTACCCAAAATTGATTAAATGAAAAGGGTTTTTAAAGGGGATTCTTGTAGACACCAAAATCTTGTTTAAGCCTGCGACTTCAATATTTTTCATAATTCGTATTCTTCATGGTCATGATTAAATAATGTCAATTATTTAATTATTCTCTAAAGTCTTCATTTCTTCTATTAATTAAATAATCTTAATTATTTAATTAATTCACACTTTTCTTTATTCTATCTGATTAATTAAATAAATGCTTTTTATTTAATTATGTTACTAATTAACCTTATCCTTCTTGTCAAATTAAATGAATTCTTATTTAATTCCTCACCTTTATCATATGTCAACTATAATTAAATAAATCCTTTATTTATTTAATTATTCATTTAAATCCCTCCGTCAAGTAAATAAATAAATCTCATTTATTTAATTATTCTTCAAATATCAAATCTTGAATTAAATAAATTATTTAAGTTGTAAATCCTATTCTAACGCATTCCTCTATATTTAGATAATTGTGCAAATTATCTAAGTATTCACTTTGACTCGACTCGGCATCTATTTAAATCGCTCAATTAACTCAGGATTTAATGTCTGCGTGGCTTTCTTGAGTAATCTCTTCGTCATGTCATTTAGTCATCTAGTTCTAACTCAATTACGTGTACATGCATATTAATTAAATAGTTCTATTTATTTAATTAAATCTTGTGCGTGCATTCGAACAAAGAGTTGCTTTAATCCATCTTTATCTTTGTCATGCAAAGACTATTCTTCTATTTTTGAATACCAAACTCGAAGATTAAATCATTTATTTAATCTTTATTTCTATTCCTAATCTGTATCACTCATGTCACTACTAACTATTATCATAATACATGTCTAATTTGTCGATCTCAACCATTTTTTGATCTTTTGATCCTGACCTGTCGTTCGAATGATCAATTTTCTATAAATTGATTTGTCCTTCATCATTCCAATCTCTCTCGAAATTGTATGACTTCTAGAGCAATTATCTTGAATCTTTGATGTTTTCTCTTAATCACAACACTTAGGCCATGCTTGCATGAACTTTGAACAATCTAAGGCCAAGTACACTACACAGACGAAATGGAGAAGAGTAATGGAGGTTATTCAATGGAATTAATCGCATGTTTGGTAAAATAGTTTCTTTTATGCATGTTGTTCTTAGCTTTCTTTTGTGCTCGATTATCTAAGCTTTGAGGATTTGTTAGTATAGTTTGAATAGATTAGATTTGAATTGCTTAACTCTCTCGTGTGTTTTTCTCTGAGCTACATTTGGTGAACCCGACAAGAAGAAACCATCTTCGCGTATCTATAGACTTTTAATTGATTTTGCAGGTTTTTGTACGGAACGACTCATCTGCTTGACAAAACACTGCAATTGACATTCAGAGACGCATCAACTTGACGAAACGACGCAATTGACTTTCTTAACCGCATCTAAGATCAGAAATAATGCATCTAAGAAATAATAACGCATCTGTCATTTTCTAAACCGCAACTGACTGGTAAAATACCGCAACGCATTTGACAGAGAAAATGACACATTCAACTGGTATATTTTTAGGTTTAGACTTTCAATTTATAGTTTCCTTTCGTGTTTTTATTTTCGCTAATCTTTTATTTTCAGTGTGTGTCTTGAGGAGTTAACGATTTTTTTGCAGATTGATAGTCAAAGACCAATATCAAACTACTAATGAATCTTTCTATAGAACACATGTCGAAGACCCTAGTTAAATTTTTGAAACAGATTGTTTGGTAGTGTAGAAAATATTTCATTTGGATTAAAATTAACAAGTGTCTACTGTGTTTGGTGCAAAAGCACAATTGTGTAATTACCCTCACAATGTGGTACATCAAAGTATCATCTCCCCTTGTGCATCCATGCGATCCTGGGTGTAAGAGAAATGGTTACTAACTCTAGAACTTGGGCCTATTATGGTGGGAAAAAATACTCACCCCAAGACAACTTAGATCGGTAGCACCTTGAACTCGAGGGACTTCCAACCGGTATATAAAAGTGGATTCTTGGGGAAAGCCCAAGAATCACGTGTATGGTTTCGACGAGATGGATTCGAAAGGGGACTCTCGCAGCATGGATCATGCCCTATGAACAGAATTCCCCAATTAAACACCTTTGTTTGTAGTGTCCAAAATCCTTCTATTTACTGGTGCAACAGGTCAGACCTGTGAAGCCATCTCATATTCTTATGGTTCATGTGTAGAGATGAAGGTATGCCATGGGATGTTAATGGGTACTATAGCTTGGCTGCCTTGAATGACATTAATGAGCCGTGGAGGGGAGCCAGAGGGGTCAAGCTACTAATCATCCACCTTGAATAAGTGTAGCTGGGGAAACCCAAGTGAGAACTCAGTGAATATTATCCTACATAGCCTAGGTTGTGCTTGTCTATTGTCAAATTAAACATTCTTTGAGTCCAAAATCAAACTGAAAACACTTTGTCTTATGATTGTCTTTGTTTGCCAGAACTTGATCATAGGAAAACGTCAGTTTTATATATCTATTCGTTGAAAACACAATAGAGTCACAACTGTTCACCAGAAAGTCACAATTGTTCTATCGAGTCGCATTTGTTTAGCCTAGAGTCACATCTGCTAGATTAGCTCGCATTTGCTCTGTCAAAAACTGCATTTGTTTTAGGAAACCGTACTTGTGATATTTTGTGACACATTTAACAAGGTGAGACGCAACTAGAGTCTAGAATGACGCATTTTCCATTGTCGCAGAACTTTTACCAGTACACAGAGTTTAGGAAAACCATATATGTTACATTTTGAGTTGCAATTGTCATTATGAGTCACATTTTTTGGAAACTACACCGCATCTATTTGAAACATATAGTGAATTTTACCGAAAAATCACAACTGAGTGCTAGAAAATTGCAACTGTGAAACAAAACCGTAACTGTCAAATTCTACGACACATCTACTTAAGTATTAGAAAATCAGAATTCACAGTCATAGTCCAGTCAACATAGTCATACCAGTCTTTCATTTTTCTTTTCACAGCAGTCCGTGGATAGAAACCTGAAATGATTTGCTCAATTTTGCATCCTTAGGTATCATTTAGCCATTACTATAGTCATCCCAATTCTAATTTTTACTTCCATCTTTGAGTACATATTACCTTGAGATTAAACTTCTAGGAAAGTCAATTATACAAACTTTAGGATAGGTCCATCATCTACACTCTAGAAAAATCATAGCATCAACGAAATTTGTCATTGAACCTAGTCCTGTCATCATATCCTTTGTCCTACAGAGAGTCTTCCTAGCTCATCAGTCTAGTTAGGAGACTCAACTTATCTCTAATCCTAGTCCTACATTGGTTCCTTGACATAACTAAATTGACACCTTGATTAGACTTTAGGTAGTTGATACCCTTGTCTCAAGTTTACAAAATTGATTACCTTAGAATCTCACTTAGACTTTGCATCTTTAGATATTGTCATTTTAGACTAGCGTCATCTTAGAACATTCCTTATTTTTCATTTAGAAAATCCCCCCAAAAAAAAAAACATAGACTAGAGTCATATTGTCCATAGATGTAGTTTTGCATTCCTTGCATATTGAGCTTATCCTACATGGTTGAAACTAGGTCTAAGAGAAGAGAGAGAGAAAAGATGTCAAACCCAAACAAATTCATCAATCCATTCTCCACAAGACCTCACAGGACTTTATTAGACAAATTCACCACTAGAAACACTTAAGGACACATTACAACAAAAGACATAGAGGCTGCTGCATAGGACCTTGAGTTTTCCTCTTTTGTAGATGAGTACCTAGCAAACGATTGCCAATGATACTTAGCTCAATTGCTAGCTGAAGGCGCTACCTTACCTATAGGATTCGATATTAGCACCTTACAAGCTCAACCTACACAAGGGACAAATACAACGATTTCCAGTACTACTATACCTCAGGTAAATACAACCATACCATCTAGCATACCTACATAGAGTACGATAGTCCATATGTCTCCATTTGGTACATTTGGCATGACATCAGGATTTAATTTCACAGTAGGGGCATCATCATCCACTCCCTTCAGTCCTCTTGTTGGGAATAAAAGATCTAAAACATTAGCTTTTACACCAAATGTCAGTGTCACGAGTACCATGCCACAGTCAATGACCATACCTAGTGTTCTTGTCACTGGTACCATACCACAGTCAACGGCCATACCTAGTGTTCAAGTTGCTAGTACTATATCGCAGACTACACAAACAAGAGGCATTCCCTCATTCCAATATGGCAATCAGAATCCATTCTCCCTGAGTGATAGTCAAAATCCATTCACACAGAATCCAAGTCAAAACCAATTCACACAGATTTTGAATCAGAATCCATTCTCACATATTGGTTGTCAGAATCCATTCACATAGATTCCAAGTCAAAACCAATTCACACAGATTTTGAATTAGAATCCATTCTCATAGATTGGTAGTCATAATTCATTCACATAGATTCCAAGTCAAAACCAATTTACGTAGATTCCAAACTAGAACCCATTCACCAACATTCCAAATTCAAATCCACATCAAATATCAGCATTCAATTGAAACCCATCAAGAGACCTTGGATTTCAGAATACCTACATAGACCCACATAATCCATCCAACACATCATTAACCCAGGTTGACGTCTTGCAAACACAAATGCATACACTACAAACACAAATGGATAATATGGTAGTGTCAACTAAGAAATCCTTTTTCAACAAAGGACATATGCCCATTTCCCTTTGATAGATCATTGTACATGACACCTTTCCCTCATGGGTATGTCATACCTAATCTCCCTAAGTAGAATGGAAAATGAAATCTGATAGAACATATAAGGGAGTTTTATACCATGTGCATAGATGTCGCTTATGACCCCACATATCTTATGAGACTATTTCCAAGAAGTCTTGTAGGAATTGCTCGAGTGGTTTTCAGGTCTAGACTATGGCATCAAATCTTGGGGTGAACTGGCTGAGAAATTTGTTGAGCAATTCTCCTTCAACATAGACCACGAGATAAATAGAGCAACCTTGTGTCACACAGCACAAGATGAAGGTGAAACTTTCATCTCTTTCTTCCAGAGATGGAGGACTATAGCCATCCGATGTCTTGTCAAGATACCTGAAAAACAAAAAGTTACTATGTTCCAAGAAAACCTTCATGCAAAACTAAGGAGTAACTTAAGGGTACATTGTTGTACATCTTTTTTCAGAACTAGTGGAAAAGGGGTTATAATAGAAAAGGATCTCATTGAAAAAGGAGAACTTAAGACATCGACATCCAATAGAAATCTGATAGTGCCAGATGCCCCCAATGACAGAAACAGATTTTGGTCTCGGAACAAAAATACCACCAATGATGGTGTAGTTGATGCTAAAACTGTACAAGCGGGACCAATCATCACATTACAAGGACCTAAATCTTCAGACAACACGCTTAATGTTGTCAATCCACCTTCCAACGCGGTCCAAAATACTCAACGTCCACAACAAAGGAGGTTTCAAAAATGTGAGTTCACTCCCTTAGGGGAACCCATTGGGTCTGTATTCAAACAACTATTACAACATAATCTTATACAACTTCAAGAGCCAAGACAATACGCTCTAGGACAATTTAAACCAGTTTGGTGGGATGACAATGCCTTTTGTGATTATCATAGAACTAAGGGACATAACCTACAAAATTGTCACCAACTGAAAAATATCATACAGGATCTTGTTGAAAAGAGAACAATCGAAGTTAGTGGACATAAACAAAAGTCATCAAACACTAATCATCAAGTATTTTCTGATCCATTACATGACCATGGGAAAGGAAATGTCCCTAGTTTGAGTAACAAGACCAATATTTCTGCCAACTATGCAAATATTAAGCATGATTATAATAGTGGCAAAACCATTAACCACCTTCGCACTGCCGATGAGAATATCAATACCATTACTATCAATACAAATCTTGAGTGTGTTGTCAACACTCATCATACTAAGATCACTATCCAAGGTCCTCCATCACAGCAAACACCACAGCCTTCCAAGTCACAATATAACCTACTTGACCAGTTGGGGAAGACCCCAACCCAAATCTCAATCTTGGAACTATTGTGTATTTCCCCTGAGCATCGATCCATTTTAGATAAAGCTTTACAAAACACCACCATCCCAAATGATATCGATGTCAATCATTTCCAGGAAATGGTGGGCTACTTGACCAATAATCATTATGCCACATTTTTTGAACAAGACTACAAAAATGAAAAGACAAACCATAACGATCCTTTGCATCTTGAAGTCCTTGTTGATGACACCAAACTTGGACGAGTTTTGGTAGACAAAGGAGCAGGGTTAAATCTGTGCACTTTAAAACTGATTAAGGAATTAGGTTTCTTAGAAGCATGCGTAAACACAACCAAAAGTATTGTCATAAAAGCTTATGATGATGAGGAATGAAAAATCAAAGGGGGTGGTAACACTTCCTATTAGAATTGGTCCTGTAGTAATGGAGACAAAATTCCAGGTCTTGGATCTCACCCTTTCATACAAACTTCTGCTAGGCAGACCATGGATTCATGCCATGAAGGTGGTCCCTTCCACATATCATCAATGTCTCAAATTCCCTTACAATGGCACTAGAATAACTATAGATGGTGACCCAGATCCATTCCAATATTGCACCAATCTAAAAGAGATACCCCAATGCCAAGTGCTAGTAAACCAAGAGGCTTCATTGTCCAATTCATCTCATTATGTCGATCCATCCACACTCACTCAAACATCTATTTCACCTTCATTTCCTACCACTCCTAGGGTTGAGATCCAAGATAAGGGTTGTGGAGAATATTACATGAAGACATCTTATTGTGTTAGCCATCTGTTCCTCCTAAGTCATACGGTTTACCTACATCAGATAGGAGACAATCTATGGTCACTATACATATTCCTCCCACAACTTTCATTAAATCGGGATAATTAAGCAAAGAAGCCATAAATATCGAAGGTTTCACCTCCTAGCTGTATAGGGAAGATAATGAAGAACCTCTCTCACTTGCTCACATTCATACGGATCTATATGGAAAAGGTTTCACAATCATGCAGAGCAAGGGATATAATGGACATAGTGGTTTAGGCTTAAATCAAGATGGGAGGGTTGAGCCAATCTTTGTTTCTCAATGGCCAAAGGGCTTAGGGCTTGGGTTTCAACCGATTCATATTGGTTTTCCTAGTATTGCATCACCCTTAATTGAGGAAGTAAGTGCTTTAGAAGATATTGAGACATCTCACGAACCATCTGACCAACTCCACTGTGACTTCCCTGACTCAAACAAATATGAGTGGGATTCCTTATCCTCTACCTCTTCCATGGACCTTGACAAGCTATTTGGAGAACTTGACTTAATGTTGAGATCCTCACCAAATCCATTGAATTCTTGTCCACCAAAGAATATGACAAAAGAGGAATGGTTTAAACATTACTATTGGGAATCACTTGATCCTACCTCTTGGCAACCTAATACATCTATTTCAGATAACCAAACCTTGGCATTAGGCCCACCTCTCAATCCACCTAGATCTAAGCTGAAGAGCAAACAGGACTTAGTACAAGAATTTTGTGACCATATGAACAACTTAGTCCTTACCTTGACTCAATTAAACTTTGATAACTCCGATGATGACATGCCCTTAGTTTATCCCCAACTCATTGATTGTGATCAACAAGACCCACCCATCTTAGACATTTTTAAGAATGACAAAGCAATTGCTGAGTTCCTAGGATTACGAGAAGGCATACCTAGTGGGGATCACAAGGCTGGTTTTACCATGGACTTGGACAAAAAAGCATATTTTGGGGAATCTGTTCAACCCTCCAGTCACAAAAATGAGAAAAAGAATAAACAAGATAAAAAGGACGAGTCTCTAGGTGAAAACTGAAAGGTGCCTCTAGACAATGAAAAAGTAAAAATAAAGGATGCATCCAAAGGCGAAAACCTCTCTGATGCACCTAAGGATGGAGGTTTGAACATTCTCCCCATTGCACAGGAAAATTCACCCATGCTCATTGAAGAATCAGTAGAAGTCAACATAGGCACATAAGAGAATCCTCGATTGGTTTATTTGGCAGCATCATTGACCACAGAAGAGTAGCCAGTATTCCACACCTTCTTCACATAGGGATAGATAAATTTTTCTTGTTCATATGCAGAATGCATGGGTTGGATCCTGAACTTGTTCTACATAACTTTCCCTTACAACCAGGTGTCAAACTAGTGAAACAGAAATTGAGGAAAATGCGTCCATAGATTGCTCTACTATTCAAGGCAAAACTCAAGAAATTTTTAGACGTTGGTTTCATTAGATCAATCGACTATGTAGATTGGATTTCCAATCTTGTACCAGTCACTAAACCAATAGGGGGCATCCGCATCTACATCGATTTCAGAGATATCAACAAGGCTTGTCCTAAGGATGACTTCCCTTTTCCTAACATAGATATGATAATAGACATGACAACAGGGTATGAGATGTTGTCCCTTATGGATGGATTTTTAGGATATAATTAGATCATAATTGCAACTGAAGACCAACCTAAGACAACTTTCACTTGTCCTTGGGGAACGTATTGCTGGAATGTTATGCCCTTTGGACTCAAAAATGTTGGAGCAACCTATCAACATGCCATGACCACCATTTTTCATGATCTAGTACACACTCTTATGGAGGATTATGTTGATGACCTTATAGTTAAATCCAAGACAAGGGCAGAACATTTACAGGTTTTAGACAAGATATTTCAAAGGCTGGAGAAGTATAAAGTGAGACTCAATCCCAAGAAATGTGTGTTTGGAGTAAAGTCAGGAAAGCTTTTAGTCTATATCATTTCCAAACGAGGCATTGAAGTGGATCTGGCCAAGGTAAAAGAAATCATAGACATGCCTCCACCAACTAATCTCAATCAACTAAGGAAATTAAAAGGAAGACTGCAATCCATCAGAAGATTTATAGTGCAGTTAGCAGATAAGACACATACTTTTCAACATCTACTTAAGAAAGGGGTACCCTTTGCATGGACAGTTAGTTGCGGAGAGGCTTTTCAACTAATTAAATAATATCTACTCACACCACCAGTCTTAATGCCACCTATTGAAGGACAACCACTAATTCTTTATATTACAACAACCCATTCATCACTCGGAGCATTGCTTGCACAAAATGACGATGAAGGTCATGAAAGGGAAATATATTATATCAATTGGACTTTGGTAGGTTATGAGCTCAACTATAGTACCATTGAATGTGCCTATCATGTAGTAGTATTTGCTACTCAAAAACCAAGGCACTATATGCTAAACCATCAAACAATGATGATTTCCAAAATAGATCCTCTGAAATATCTTCTAAGAAAAGCAGCCTTAATAGGGCAACTGGCCAAATGGGTTATGATACTTAGTGAGTATTATATCTAGTATGTAGAGAGAAAGGCTATTAAAGGACAATTCATTGCTGATCAGTTAGTTGATGCACCAATACAAGCAGATCACCCATTAGTTGCTGACTTTCCTAATGAATTTATATTCACAATTGACACAAACACAACATGGAAATTGTACTTTGATGGCTCACATACAAATCATGGCTTAGGGGCTAGTATATTGTTTATCACACCATAGGGTGACTCCATCCCTAAGTCATTTAGGATTGCATTCCCATGTACTAACAACATAGCAGAGTATGAAGCTCTAGTAACAGGGTTATGCATGACAGTCAAGTGGACAATTAAGAACCTACAGGTATATGGCGATTCTTAACTAGTAATCAGATAGGTAAATGATGATTATGAGACTAAGGATGAGAAGCTTGCTCCATACAAACACATGGCTGATAGGTTTAAGGAGTACTTTGACAAGATGGAATTTCATCAGATACCTCATGCTTTAAATAGGGCAGTAGACGCTATGGCTACCATTGCATCACTTCTAGACATTCCTAGCAACGTGCCTAATTTTGAATTCTTGGTAGAACAACTTTTGGTCCCAGCCTACGATATACTAGATTCTAAGATGGAATGTGACATTGTTGGTCCTAATTCCCCATGGTACAAAGAAATATATGACTACCTTCATGCTGAAATCATACCCATTGGCCTATGAAACAACCAACGTAGGACATTCCTTCGTAAGTCAGCCAAATACACCATCGTCGGAGACACCCTAGATAGACGCGCCTTAGATAATACCTTACTGAGATGTCTTGATTCCAATGAAGCACAAGCAACCTTGCGAGGGGTGCATGAGGGTATATGCGGTTCCCATTGTAGCAGTCCTACCTTAGGTAAAAAGATTATGAGGCTAGGTTATTATTGGCCTACTATGGAAAAGGACTCATATGTCTTTGTAAAGAAATGTCGTCAATTCCAAGTTCATGGAGACTTGATACATGCACCAGCACAAGAGCTTCGTCTTATAATGTCACCATGGCCCTTCGCCCAATGGGGACTCAACCTCATAGGTAAGATCCATCCCACATCATCCAATGGCCACAAGTTCATTATCACTGCCACATAGTACTTTACGAAATGGATTGAGGCTATTCCTATGACATACATTACCAGTACACAAATCTCTAAGTTTATCCTGAACTATATCATTTTTTGGTATGGTGTCCCTCAGTCCATAATCACAGATAATGGCCACCCATTTAAGAATCAAGAAGTCTGCCATCTTTGTGATGAATTTCATATTCAACATCACTTTTCTACTCCATACTACCCACAAGGTAACGACCAAGCAGAGGCATCTAACAAAATTATCATTAGAATCCTCAAGAAGACTGTCAATGATGTTGGCCATGATTGGAATTTATAGCTTAATCCTACCTTATGGTCCTATCGCACAAGCATCAGTACTCCCACTGGCGCCACTCCATATTCACTAGTATTTGGTTCTGAAGCAATTCTTCCTATTGAGGTCGAGATTCCTTCCCTGAAGGTATCCTTGAAAGGGCACATTGATGATGAAGAGTACTAAGTATTGAGACTCCATGTGCTAGAATTCTTAGATGAGCGAAGACAGAAGGCACTAGACCATCTCCAAGCATATCAAAATCACCTTTGTCATAGCTATAATAGGAAGGTCTTGAATAGAAACTTTGACATTGGTGACCTAGTCTTAATGGAGAACCCAAATAATCAAGCAGATAGAGAGAAATCGAGAAAGTTTGAACCTAACTGGTTAGGACCATATATTGTTATAGAAGCCTTTGGATCAGGAGCGTATCAACTCTCCACTCCTAAAGGGGAACCATTGTCCTCGCTAATCAATAGTCTTCATCTGAAGAAGTTCTACGCATAGCTTTTGAGGGCCTTGTCTTAATTAGCAAAAATACAAAAAAATCAAAAAATCAAAAACAAATCGTTACCAAGGTGAAAACATGGCAAATAGGCATCTTGGTAACACCAAAAAAATTAGAAAATCTAGAAAAGAGTAAAGACAAATAATTCATCCAATAGTGAAAACCTCTTCAGTGGCACTTTGGATAAGTACCATGGTGAAAATCTGGCAAACAGGTGCCATGTGTAGTTGACTCTACTCCTTTGTCTACTATTATTCTAATCTGACATCCTTGTGCATATCCCTTGTCCCTATACATATCCCTTATCCCTATACATACTACCTATCCCTGCACATATCATTTATCTTTCTTATCCATCGTTTGTATATACCATTCATAATAAGGGGTAGTCTTTCCCATAACTTGGAAGGATTGACATTGAGTGCATTTTATATCCCCCATTTTACCGTATTCATAATCAATTGGTCTTATACTCGACTGGGGGCAAACACTTGACATGTGTCATATTGGTTCTTACATTGGTTGTGTTGAAGACGTAAAACCATAGAAAAATCCAAAAACATCACAAAATGTCCTAAGAAAATACAAAAACATCAGAAAACTTCAAAAAGATTAAAAAAAATAAAAAAAATCAAAACATGTCAAAAATCCAAAAATAAAGTCAAAATCAGTCGCACTTGTTAGTCTTTGTCATTTGTTGAACTATGTTGACTCTGCAACTGGATGTAGGCAAGGCCATTAGCCAATGTACCCTCGAGGCATTAGGTTAGTCTGTTTAGGTTTGTCTGTATAAAATCATGATTCAATCCATATGTCTATATGACAGGGTCATTGGTCGTGTTGAACTACGAGGTCTCTGCATGTATAACGTAGGCAAGGCCATCAATCTATGAGCCCTTGAGGCCACACTAGGTCAGTCCATTAGGGTTCATCACATTCACTATCACACACATCTTTTATTTGTGGTCAATCTTGTCAGTCAAAGTCAAGTCGAACTATGAGGTCTCTGCATGTATAACGTAGGCAAGGCCATCAATCGATGAGCCCCCAAGGCCACACTAGGTCAGTCCTTTAGGGTTTATCGTCACACACAGTCAATTTTTGACACATCATATCAAGTCATGCATCAATTTGGTGAACAAGTCAACAATGTCCCTAAGTCAAATCAAACAAATTGCCAAAGAAACAATCAAAACAAATCAACTAATGTCTACTATAGGATGTGTCCTTCTTGGAGACAAACATCATCAAAACAATCAACCTCTGTCTTATTCGGGATGCGTCCTTCTTGAATATTAATATCAACAAAACAATCTATGTCTTATACAGGATGAGTCTTTCTGCATATCGACATTGTCAAACAATCAAACATAGCCTTACATAGGTTATTACATCAACGACATCTGACTCAACGTCTTATACGATACATGTCTTTTTGAAACTAGGCTTTGTCATGCCCTATATAGATAGTCATACCATCAAAACCAGACTCAAAGTCTTATCCGATATGTGTATCTCCTGAAATCAGGCTCTATCAATTAATCCTTTTATCAATCAAAATAAATCAAACAAACAAGATCAAGTTTTGGCAAATATTTTTCTGGCTTATTGACTTTATGGCTTATTTATCTTATCATTTCATTTGACTTTGTAATTGGAATCTTGTTACTTGCTTTCTCAAGGATGTCCCATGAAGGATTTAGAGAAGCAACAATGTATCAGAATTTTGTTTTCTTTGATTGTTGTCTATCAACTATCTTTTAAATTTTATTTTGAGTCATGTTACTAGTTTCCTCAAGGATATCCCATGAAGGATTTAGAGGAATGATGGTGTCTCATGACCCGTCTTTTATTTGTTTGTTGTCTGTGGTTTGTCCTGACAAAAAGACTGGGGCAACTTGTGCCCTTAGTATGCATTAACAACAATCCTTGTCTGCGACTGTCTATTGTTAGCAAGTGGATGACCTTGCACACCTTGATTTATGTCATATCATGTTGTTTTTATCTATTTGTATTAGACCCACCCAATGATGATAAAGTGCAACACCTTTACTGATACAACAAAACATTGAAGATTGTTAATACTAACATCCATCTCATTTCTTTTATTATTTCTCGATCTTTCTTTCCGCACTCACAGTTCTTCTTTCTTGCATTATGACTGAGTCCTGTGACACACAAAAATATATATCATCCTGCATACACATTCATGTTAGAAAATATTATTTCCAAATCATATATCATCAATCATACGTACATCTTGCATTTGAAATATACAAACATATAGGCATTTATCATATCTAGGACATCATGGCATAATAGACATTTCTCATCATAGATTACATATCATAAGCATTCCATGTACATAAAAAATGTAAATACATACACCATATTACATTTGTATAGCATCACATGTAGAAAGCATTGTACATATAACATCATATTGCATCTCATAACTATAAATTGCACACATAACATCCATTGACATCATAAATATTAATACATACATCATCACATAGAATCAACATCACATCATAAGCTGCATAAACACATCATAAAGAAGATAGGATCATCCATCATATAGGCATCTCATAAACATAACATGTATAAATAAACAACTACATAATCAATAAATAGAATTGCATATCATGAGAATCACCGCCAAAATCATATATATCTATATATATATATCCCTCAAAAGTGTCACATCACAATGTCATAATGTATCAATAAATATGGAAGCCCATAGGCTATAGGATCATAATACAATGTCTTAGTATATATCAACAAATGTCTCTATCTTGAACTGCCACTACTATCATGACTGGAGTGTGCGGATGACTGATGCCGAGATCCTAATGACCTGTGACTTGAATGTGGTCTATCGTATGGACCAACTCTGCATGGCTGCTCAACACCCTCTGTGCTAATTGTCCTGGAGTTGGTCCTAGTCTGGGAGCTCTCACTACATGCCTCTGAGAAGCTCGAGGTCCATCTCTTTGGAGGAACTGCTACCTCATATAAATCTCAGTAATAAATGGCCCTCTCCCTGGCTCTGACTAACTCTAGCAAATGTAGTTGTCAGCCCAGTACATAGAGCTCTAATCTTTGTAAATCTCTGTGCGGTCCCCTGCCTCCGGGCTATGGCCTGATCTATGTCCATGACAGCTTTGTCCCTCTCCATCCGTAACACATATCTCTTGGACATCATGACCCTCATCTGCTCCTCCAAAGATGCAACCTGGGCACGAAGTGTAGTAGTGTCGGGATCAACTACCCCTGTGTCAACCTATGTCACCCTCTACACCCCATCATCCTCATCCTCCAACTCCTCCAAAATCCTTTCATGAATCTCTCACTCCTAATCATCATCCTCCTCATCATCATCCTGATAGGCACCTAGTAAGCCTAGGGCATCAATCTTTGCCTCCTCTCTGCTTGCCTCCTCCTCTGCATCAACCTTTGGAATGGCCTCCTTTGCAGGATACTCCTCATCTCAGCCAACCTCAACATGCACCTCCTCCCCACCTCTGCCAACATCGGCCATATGCACATCCTCCTCCTCCTGTCTCTCCTCACAGATAGGTGATAATGGTGGCCCTCATCCCCTTTGTCCATGCCTCCCTCTCCCACCACCTCGCCAACCACCTCCCCCACCATCTCCATCATCGCCACATCCCCCTCCACCTCTCTGACCTCTACTCTGCCATGCCTATCGTGCGGTCCTGTCCCTCGCCGCTCTATCGGTGCAGCCTAATCTGGATCTGTAAGGGGTATCAACCTATGCATGATCCACCACTAATTGTATGCCTTAGTGGTACCTGGGTCTGCTACACCATCTCTCCAACCCCACTGAACTACCTGCAATGCATCAATCTCTACCTCAGAAATGGCCATAGGAATCTCTGGACTCCACAGGGGGATCTCTTGCGAGGACCTTGCAAACTCTACTCGTCCTCTAGGCTCATCCTGAATCTCTCTGAGCTGCTGCGAGACATGATCTAGCAAATGTTGCTCTATAATATGAACATGTGAAACCGTCCGCCCAATTAGGTACTGTGTTTGGCGAAAATAGGGAAAATGATCATCCTCATCTAACCACTCTGGGCATCCCAAGTATGGTCTCCATGTAAACTAAACCATGGTATCAATAGCATGTCTGAAATACCGGTATCTCCCATGTGGTGCTGAGTATTAGCCCCCGCATAATAGAAGGCATATGGTGCTCCATGATGTACATCAACTGTAACTGGTGGACAAAAAATGGCAATGTGTTCCCACGCCCATACCATCAGGAGCATGGTACCAAAACTCATAAACTAAGCCTTTCGATAGGCTATATCATGCAAATGAAAGTATAACATGCCAAGAAGACAAGGACCCCAAGCATATACCTCTTGTCACTCTAACATATCCACTAGCATCTCTCCCCATCCCACAGGAAAACCATGACCTCCCGGTCAGGAAGCACTATACCACCTATCAATGTACACAATAGACAGTCCAACTGCCTATACCTCTATGCCAATACATGCCATCTAATATCATAATGATCATAACCTAACTGTTTGATATCGACGTGAGGATAGTATCTGCATATCTCAGCGAAACCCCTCTAGGTATTGTATCTCACCCTCGTGCCTCTGATAGGAATTCCTAAAATCCTGTAGACATCCTCCAAGGTAACTGTCGCCTCTCCAGTAGGCAGGTGAAATGAGGAAGTCTCTGAGTGCCACCGCTCACACAACGCTGTCAATAGACCTCGGTTTTCCCAAATGGTGGGCATGTCTGTCACATGAAGAAGACCCAAATGCCATAAGAATAATTTCTCTGCACTCCACAAACTATCTCGGCAGTGAAACGTCGATGGTCTCGACTCTCGCATATACACAAATTCCAAAACAACCTGCATAGTGACAAAATCAAATGCTATTCACATGCGTCATTATTTTGCAATTGCATTGCATGAAACCAAATACGTCATTTTATTTCACAAATGCATCATAAAATGTCACATGTGTCATTTTACATCACAATTGTGTGCATAAATAACAAATACGACTACATATCAAATGCGCCTCTTTCTATCAACGCAAAACAATGTCCATCTAAATGCACATGCGTAAGGAAATTATCAAATGTGTCAAAATATTTTCACATGCGTTGCAATAAAACAATTGCATCTAAATTAAATGCAAATGCGTTGCTATTTTGCGAATGCGTGGAACTAAAACACAAATGCATTTAACTATGCAAAACCTACGCTAACCATCTATCACGAATTTGCAAATGCATTGAACCACATACAAATGCGTCGTTTACGCATTCATATGCGGCTTTTCAACAAAATGACATATCATTCAAATTAAAATTAAATGAATAAAACAGTGCAAAAATAAAAAATTCAAAAGTCAAGAACGAAGTACATACCGAGGGGTCCGCGTCGGCCGATCGCCTGAAGGTCTGGATCCTGTACGCTCGATGGTGGGTGTGCGGAACGGGAGACATCTTCGCTGAGGGTGCAGAGTAAAAATCTCAAATTTCAAAGCTATGTGGGTAAAAATGAATTGGTTTTTACCCCATTTTCTATTTATACCTAGGGTTTTGGTGGCATTCCTTTCTACCGGCCACATCCACTTCCAACTTCAATCGAATCGTACCCATCCTTAACACTTCCAACTTCAATTCTATCAACTCCATTGCATTTCTGACATCCAATGGACTAATCGAGACTATTTCCAAATTTTTTGACATTTTTTGAAAATTTGTCAATTTTCCCAAGGGGCATACCTTTATCTATTTTACATTGGGTCATGACTGGGGCATATTTTTATTGCTTTTCTTTGACACAACACCGAAATGACATTGTATCAAAGAGGGGCAAATGTAGACACCGAAATTTGGTTTAAGCCTACGAATTCAATATTCTTCATAATTCGTATTCTTCATGGTCATGATTAAATAATGTCAATTATTTAATTATTCTCTAAAGTCTTCATTTCTTCTATTAATTAAATAATCTTAATTATTTAATTAATTCACACTTTTCTTTATTCTATCTGATTAATTAAATAAATGCTTTTTATTTAATTATGTTACTAATTAACCTTATCCTTCTTGTCAAATTAAATAAATTCTTATTTAATTCCCCTCCTTTACCATATGTCAACTATAATTAAATAAATCCTTTATTTATTTAATTATTCATTTAAATCCCTTTGTCAAGTAAATAAATAAATCTTATTTATTTAATTATTCTTCAAATATCAAATCTTGAATTAAATGAATTATTTAATTCGTAAATCCTATTCTAATGCATTCCTCTATATTTAGATAATTGTACAAATTATCTAAGTATTCACTTTGACTCGACTCGACATCTATTTAAATCGCCCAGTTAACTCAAGATTTAATGTCTGAGTGGTTTTCTTAAGTAATCTCTTCGTCATATCATTCAGTCATCTAGTTCTAACTCAATTGCGCGTACATGCATATTAATTAAATAGTTCTATTTAATTAATTAAATCTTGTGTGTGCATTCGAACAAAGAGTTGCTTTAATCCATCTTTATCTTTGTCATGCAAAGACTATTCTTCTATTTTTGAATACCAAACTTGAAGATTAAATCATTTATTTAATCTTTATTTCTATTCCTAATTTGTATCACTCATGTCACTACTAACTATTATCATAATGCATGTCTAATCTATCAATCTCAACCATCCGTTGATCTTTCGATCCTGACCTATCGTTCGAATGATCAATTTTCTATAAATTGATCTATCCTTCATCATTCCAATCTCTCTTGAAATCGTATGACTTCTTGAGCAATTATCTTGAATCTTCAATGTTTTCTCTTAATCACAACACTTAGGCCATGCTTGCACGAACTTTGAAAAATATAAGGGCAAGTACACTACACAAACGAAATGGAGAAGAGTAATGGAGGTTATTCAACGTAATTGATCACATGTTTGGTAAAATAGTTTCTTTTATGCATGTTGTTCTTAGCTTTCTTTTGTGCTCGATTATCTAAGCTTTGAGGATTCGTTAGTATAGTTTGAATAGATTAGATTTGAATTGCTTAACTCTCTCATGTGTTTTTCTTTGAGCTAAAATTCTCATCTTTCCACCAATATAAATTATGCTTTACTTTGAATTTAATAAATAATTATTATTCATTTTCTATTTGAATTACAACTAAAGTCCTGATTGATAGGCTAATTGAAAAAAATCTATAGCTTTCAAATGGTATCACATTTTTTGAATCCAAAACATGCATCACATTCTATGCTTCGCATACTATAGGATTAGAAAAACAAAAATTGAATTTCATGAAATGTTGACCAAGTTAAGGTGGTCAGACATGCGATTTTTTTATATTTTTAAAATTTGTAATAAAAAATTCATAATTAATTATTTACTTGGAAAAAAATTACAAAAAATATGCATCATGTTCGGACATGAGTCCTCTACTTATGTCTAAAATCTTATAAAAAAATATTATCATTTTATTGTGGTTAGGGTGGTCAAACACACCTACTTATTTTTTCCCTAAATTTAAGTACTACGCATTGAAATTTCAAATTTTCACCAAATAGATTTAAAAAAACCTAGTAGTTTAGAAACTACATTTAATTTTCTACAAATTCTATTCTTACATATTTTTTAAATAATATAGATAACTTATTCAAATTTTTATGTCAAGTTGCCTAACTCTGATTTTTTTGAATTTTTTGCCACTTAAGGGCTTGTTTTTTCCATGATGATCCTACACATACCTTGAATATGAGTGTATGGATGCAAGTGAATTCAACAACATGACTTAGCAATTGAAATATGGATGGATGAGTTTCAACATCATAAGTTTGCTCTGGAAAAGATGGATGAGATTCAACAACATAAGTTTTCTTTGGAAAAGATGGATTCATTTATCTCCAAATATTAACCTATTTATAGGAAAGCAAATGAGGAATGAGAGGTTGAGATCAAAAGTTTTAATCAATGGTCCAAGATGAAGGAGATGAGAGGCATGAATTATGGATTCTCATCAACAAATGAGAATGCATGATGAGATTCTAATCAAGGGTTCACACTTGCCTCAAACAAACACACTTTTGACCTACTCACATAGGTCAAATGTGACTTTTTTAAAAAGTTGAAGGTTAAAACTTACTTAAGAAGCCAAGTGAAAGTATCCCTTTTTCAGATGATGTAGCAATAAGAATATTCGATAGAATATTCCTTTGGGTGAGGGAAAAGGCCATTTTCCAAATAACAACAAAGTTCTAATTGTGAAGAAATGGGGATAAGGACTATTCCATGGGAATATTCCCTTTGCTTAGAGGAAAGTTAGTTTAATTGCTAATTTAAACAAGGTTTAATCATGCAATTAGGGGATTGGAAGAATTGAAGAGATATTTATTAAAGTAAATGATGTAATTAATGGGAGAAGGTGAAATGGTATTTAATTAAATAACTTAGGGTTATATAATTAAATAAGATGACTTAGGGAATTAAATGAAATGTTTTATTTAATTTAATGAGATGAAATGTTAGCGTGAAAAGAGATGAATTAACCCAATTAAGTTAATTAGGTTAATGGATGAAAATGATGCAATTAATTAAATAGCCTATCTATTTAAATTAATTAAGCGAAAAGAGGATGGGTTAAAGAGGAAATGATGTTAGTAAATCTATTTTGAATGTATGATAACGATTAGGACATTTTTTAGGGTCTACATTTTTCCCCTTTTTGAAGCGAGGTACCTACTGCTTCAATTCAAAGAATAACGCTTTTCAAATTAAAACTATTGCTTGAATAAAAAAAATAAAAATGATTTTTTAGATGCCCCAATGAAAGGATAAAGTTGACTCCCTACCCCCTCGAGAAATTGGGCAAATTTTTTGAATTTTGGGTTGATTTCTCGATAAAGGTTTAGAAGTTGCCCCAAGGGTCTAGAAAGGCTCTGAGATGCAAGAATAATACCAAAAACACAAAAAATGATGCAAAATTTAGTCTAGATTGGAAAAATTGGTGAATATGATAATAAACCCTATCTTCAAGGTTAAATTAGGGAAAAAAACCCTAATTTTCTAGCTTAAATAGGCTTAGAAGGGTCACTTTCAATTCATTTATGCATTCACACTTAAGAGATTCTTGTTATTTTGAGCTCTGACCCTCCAACAAAATGGCATGCCGAGAGCTTCCTAGGCACATGTTTGACTAAGTTCGAGAGTTCCAGAGGTTTCCAGGTGTAGGACCACTGGTATGTAACTCCAAATTGGATTTGAAATTTGAATTTTTAATGCATTTATTATGCATTGAAGTTTAAAATTTGGTGGCGTCGCTATATAGCAATGCCCAAATTGAAATCGGTGACACCCAGATGAATTATAGCGACACATATTTATATGGTGACACTATTCATGATTTAAAATTAGGGTTTCTAATTTTAAATGGTGATGTATGATTGTTTGGAAATGCACTTGCCAATTTAGAAATTAGGGTTAGGGTATGCCAAAATTTAAATTACGATGCTAGCTTATTTTGTGATGCATGTTTCGATTTGCAATTTTAAATGCTTTGGGTGTCACAATTTAAAATTTGACTATAGTTACGCTATTGAAGATAGCAACACTATTGAAGATAGCAATGCTATTGTGATTTCTAAGCTGGAAATTTTAAATTGAGTCAAATTTTGATGATTTCCTGACACCATGCGCTTCGTGGATGCAAGAGGTCTTTCCACCACTGATGTCATGGGAGCACAGACCTACCATGCTGGAGAGACTAGATGATTTGTTAGAGCTACACAAGGAGCACCTAGGAGAGATCAGCCTTTGGTATATTGCATATGCTCTTATGATTCGAACACATCTTTCCATGATGAAAAATATGTGTGAGAGATGGCACAACAAGACCTCATCCTTCCACCTTCTAGCAGGTGAGGCGATGGTTACTCTAGAGGATGCATGGCGTATATTGCATTTGTCGATTCATGGAGATCATGTGATTTATGACACTGATGCTAGATTTGACACTTGCCTTGAGGTCATGGAGATGGATTAGATCACTTTGGTTACATCATAGATCGACCTCGAGTCATAGAGAGGTCATGTATTGACCTTCAAATTGATCATTGCAACCATCATTTTGGGTTTGGTTTCCCTAGATAGATGCAACAAAGGATTCAACCCAGGATGGGGCTTGGCATGGCATTGGATGTTGTATAGGAGGACACTTTTTGCATGGGGGGGGCATGATGCTAGCCTCCTTGTATCATGGTTTGCATGATTTTTTCTATTGTGATGGGAGAGCCATTGGTGCAAGGGTGACTCTGCTACATATTTTGGCATGGGAGCACATTGTCATGCTCTGACCCATTGTTCAGATGGCAGATGTGGAGCCAGATGATCCTATCATTTGGAGATATAGAGGTTCCATTACCCTCAGGAACACTAGACAAATTGGGCTCCCGTATTGGAGACGAGTGATAGATGACATGACAATTTTCTGTTGGCACCCATGGCTACAGATGCCACCATGGTTCAATGATATTAAGTAGCTATATTTTTTCAGGAAGATTCGATACATGCAAAGTCAAGAGCACCACATTATTGAGAGATATCTACCAGACAACGACAGTTTGGAGAGGTCTAGGACAGACCTGGTGATGCCTATAGGGCCAATTTTACAAGATCAACATGAGAAGTTCCCACATGGGGACCGACTATCCTAGCTCTAGAGGCAATACAGAGAATTAGATAGTTGGTGGCTCAGCCTTGGGCATATGATTAGGGACAGGCGGTAGCTCAGACTATGCCTGTATATGATGCTTGGTTTGTCCCTCCCTGAAAATTGATAGATCCAACAAGTATTCATCCCAGAGGGAGACCCAGAGGTAGAGGAGTAGGGAGAAGTAGGGGATAGGATGGCCAAGATAGCCAGGATGGTCAGGTTCTGGGGGCTCTGCCCATGGTACAATAGTAGCCTCCTTAGCAACCTTAGGAAATTCAACAACAACCAAAACTACCACCACCACTAGATGCTTGGGATGCGTAGATACAACAGCTACAACAACAAGTGTAGATATTGATGGGTGAGTGGGATCAGGCCCACCGGTAGGTTTTGCTTATTACTACTGAGTGAGACCAAGCTCGATGGTAGGTGGTTATGTTCATAGCTGAGAGAGATTAGGAATTACATAGATTACATGTTATGATAGGAGAGAAAGACCAGGAGGTTGCTCAACAACAGCAGATTGAGGCGATGATGGTGGCCACTCATGGTCGGACAATGTCACCATGGTTATATAGAGAGGTAGTTACAAAGGTTGCATATTACCAAAAATATTATCATCATAATGTTCTAGTGGCACTAAGATAGTTGGATTTTTCATAGCACAATGATGCAAGACCGTGAGCAGAGGATCAGCCTGAGAGGCAGGTTGGAGAGGGTAGCAACCATCAAGGCTAGCTATTATGTATAGACACTTTTTGATTTTTCCCTATTCTTTATCATAGATATACATTCATGGGATCCTTTTTGATAGCCCTGTGGATATTGTACTTTTGATCGATGCTCATACATTGATCTAGATTTTGTATCATGACATTCATTTTTTGATATATATATATATATATATGATATGGATATGGATGATTCATGCTATGATGTGTTCACTTTATTTCATGTATGGATGGATATGATATGGATGCATTTTATTTATGCCTATGTGATATGCGATGATCATGTTATGGATGCAATGTTATGTTCTTTTTCATTATCTTTTCACGATATGATATGGATTTATGATATGTAGATGTTATGGATGCAAATGATGTGGATGTATTTCTTTTTGTACATTTTCTATGCATTTTATGGATGTAAATGCTTATGATATGCAACAATTTAAGATGCTTAGAATAATAAATTATTCATCATGAATTAAATGATTATGCATAATGTGATGTGATATGCAATGATTATGCTGATGGATACTATGATTATGAGATGCATGTATGTTGATGGTTTGTGGATGTAGGGTGGATGCATTGATGATGCTTTTGTTGACTTTCATGATACCAAGTTAGCACAGAGAGAAGATAGAAGAATAAAGAATGAATGACTATTGATGATGATTGGTTCAAAAGATCCAACAATTCCTTGATTCATCGAGACTTTATTAGAGATGGCGATGAGACAATGGAGGATAAATGATGAAAATGGAGGATGAATTTCTCACACTTCAGGATTGGTATTTTCTGTCGTTCCTTATTGTTTGATATAACACATAGACATAGTGCATCAAGGTATTGATAACCAAGACGACATTGTATCTAGTGTAATGGAATTTGACTCGACAAACAAATAGGATACTTCTTGTTCACATCTTGACATATAGAAACCTCGTTGGAATGCAAGTTAGAAGCTTAGAATATATTGGACCAAAGCATACGCAATAGTCAGCAACATACCCTAAATGACCTTCCTACACATAATTAAGCAAGTATGCACCAATATTATTTTACAAGAGTATCCACAAGCACAACAAATGAAAGATAATGATTGATTCCCCATTCCTTTCTCTCTAAATTGTTTTGTTAGACATCATCGAGAGGTCCTTGGAATGGGTCATTAAGATAAATCATAAGAAAAGATAAAAAAACAAACAGTCAGTGTTATCTATAGCTCTTGCCTAGTTTAAGTTTAGCTAATGTGATTTCTAATATTGATGTCCATTGCAGGAAGGATACATCCTAGGACATGCTGATCATAGGGTTGTTTGATGTTAGGACAATGATGCTAAGATGAGTCATTGCTATAAACTTCATTGACACATTTACCTATGATCTAGGCTTTAGATTTTGACTTTCAGATTCACACTTTACAACTTGCTATACTTGCTTTCTACTTCTTTCACCAAAGGTTGAAGGTGACAATCAATTTATTATGGGTGAAAGTTTATTGCGGGTGAAAGCGAGATGGGATGGATGGGTTTTGGATTTTTTGGAATATTTCAATGTTTTTGGTATTTTGAAATGTTTTGAGGGTGTTTTTGGTCTTTTTTAAAAGTTTATGCAAATGTTTAGGATTTTTGGATTTTTGAGGCTATTTAGGGTTTTCTGAGATATTTGAGGCTTTTTAGGTCTTTTGAACATTTTCTATTATTTTTGGATTTTTTCAATTTTCAAATGTTTTTGTGTTGTTTGAATATTTGAATGTTTAGGGATTTTCGAAGGTTTTACAAATGTTTAGGGTTTTTTTGAGAATTTGCGAGCTTCAACCAAGAACCTAACCTAAGAGAACTATCATAGGGGCCTCGGGGGAAGATCAAAGATAAGACTTTCCTATGTTATACATGCAGGGACCATGTAGTTTGACTAACTCGACCTATTTACAAGATGAAGATATGAACAGGTGAAAGACAATAGTTTATTATGACAGACTCCTAAAGGACTGACCTAGGGTGTCTCGGGGCCACATCAATGATGGTCTTTCCTACGTTAAAGCTTAGAGACGATGTAGTTTGACAAGGGGACCACTTTTTGGATTTCTGATGTTTTGACCTTTTTAGGGATTTTTGATGTTTTCTAGATGTTTAGGATTTTTCCTTTACAATTTTCTATTTTTTTTGGATTTTAGCTATACAAGATTTTGCAAATGTTTTTGGATTTTCTAGATAAGAATTTATAAATATTTTTGGTTTTTTCAAGATATGATTTTATGAATGTTTTTGGTATTTTCTGATAAGATATGACCTCAAGATATACAAGAACCTAATTGTGACTCATAACGAAATGGCCCCAATGTGACATGTTAGACTAATTCGATAAAGGTAGGATAAACTGACCTTTGGAATATGCCAAGTAGTGCTAAAGGGTTCATGATACCTCACAGTGCCAAGCCATGATAAGGACACAAATGGGGGATAAATGGAAATACAAAGAATGATAGGATAAAAGAGCCAAAGAATAGATGGAGATGCTTTATTTATGCAAGGTGCCTATTTTCTAGGTTTTCACCAAGGTACTTTCCCAAAGTGCCACCATAGTGGTTTTCACTAGAGGACTATTTTTATTTTTACTATTTTCTTGATTTTTTATTTTTTTTTGCATTTTCTAATTTATACCCTTCAAGACTAGTCATAAAACTTTTTGAGATGCAATTTGTTAGTTGGCTCCTGCAAGGATTCACCATCAGGAGTTGATAGTTGGTATGCTCCTAATCTATAGCTTGTTGTGACGACAAAGGGACCTAACTAGTTAGGTTCAAACTTTCCTTTGATGTCTTGATCTAGAAGGTTCTTCTTATTCTACTTCAAGACAAGATTGCCAATTTGAAATGATCGACATTTGATTCTCTTGTTATAGCTCAGTTTCAGTTGGTTTTGGTATAATTGCAAATGATTAAGAGTGTCAAGATGACGTCCATCCAAGAATTCTAGCTCATTCAATCGAGAAACTTTGTATTCTTCCTCAGTTATCAGATTCTATTGGGATACTTGCAATGATGGGAGCTCAACCTCAATAGGAAAGATGGCTTTTGATCCATAGACCAAAGGGAAAGGGGTTGCACCTATAGGTGTACATATATTGGCTCAATAAGCCCAGAGAGTGGGATTTAGTTGCAGATGATAGTCATGACCAACTTCATTCACTATTTTCTTTAGGATTTTTAGGATAGTTTTATTCGTAACCCCAGCTTGGCCATTGCCTTGGGGGTAGTACAAGGTAGAGAATCGGTGTTGGATATTGAATTTTTGGCATAACTCTTTCACATCTTGATTTTTAAAAGGGGTTCCATTGTCTGAGATAAGAGTTTATGGAACACCATAATGATAGATAAGGTAATTTAGGATAAACTTGGATATTTGTTTCCCCATTATGTAGGTCATAGGAATGGCTTCAACCCACTTAGTAAAGTACTCGGTGGTGGTTATGATAAACTTATGGTCGTTGGATGAGGTTGGAGTGATTTTTCCTATGAGGTCAAGGCACCATTGTGAAAAACACCATGGTGTGATAATTGGCTGCAATTCTTGACTTGGAGCATGAATCAGATCTCCATGTTGTTGACACTGGATGCATTTTCGCACATACTAATGAGCTTCATTTTCCATGGTTGGCCAATAGTACCCCATCATCAACATTTTCCTAGCTAACTTCATACCACTAGAATGGGACTCACATATGCCATCATGTACTTCTGTTAAAGTAGATAAGGCTTCCTCTTAGTTAAGACATTGTAGTAATGTCCCTTCGATGCTTCAACAATAAATGGTATCACCTAGGATCACAAATCAGGATTCCTTTTTGAAAAAGGTCTTTTTAAGGTTTAAGGTGATATCAGATGGAAGGGTTCCTCTATTAAGATAAGTAAAGATGCCATGGTACCACAAGGATCCAAGACCAACAATGACACATGTGAATTCAAATTCAGGGATTTCAAAATTTGGTATGAGAAGTTGTTCTACCAAGAATTCACATTAGAGGATGTTGTTCGACATGTCTAGTAGTGATCCAATTGTTGCCATGACATTTGCTTCTTTATTGTTCATGCAAGGAATCTGCTCAAAATTTATGTCTATAAAAACATCTTTGAGATTCTCTACCATCTTCTTGTAAGGAGTAAGCTTATCATCCTTAGTTTGATATTCGTCATTGATTTGGTTGATAACCAACTGTGAGTCTCCATAGCCTTTCATTTCTTGAATCTACCACTAAACTGTTATCCTTAGACCTATGATTAAGGTTTCATACTCAACAATGTTGTTAGTACAGGGGAATGATAGCATGTATGACTTTGGGATGCAATCACCTTGAGGGGTGATGAAAAGAATGCTTGCTCCTAATCCACGTTGGGTGAATGATCCATCAAAGTACATCTTCCATTAAACTATGAGATTGATAAGGAACACTGATTCATCAGGGAACTAAGATATTAAAGGGTTCTCAACACAGATGGGTGCTTTTGCTAGTTGATATGTGATTACTTTTCCTTTGATTGCCTTACGCTCCACATAGTCTATGTAAAATTCTATTAAGATCATCACCTATTTATCCATTCATCCTATGAGAGTTGCTTTGGATAATAGGTATTTTAATAGATCAATCTTTGCAATGAGCTTGATTTGATGTGACAACATGTAGTGCCTAAAATTTTGTGAAAAAAAAACTACTACTAGGTATGCCTTCTCAATGGGTGAATAGTTCATCTCATAGCCTACCAAGGTTCTTCTGATGTAGTAGATGGCTCTTTCCTTTTTGTTTTCATCATGCTATGCTAAAAGAGCTCCTAGTGCTACTAGTGTTATTGAGATATATAGGATCAATGGCTTGTTCGATACTGTTGGCGTGAGCACTGGAGGTGTTAGTAAATAATATTTGATCTATTGGAAATCTTTGTTACATTTTCCATCCCACTTGTAGGTTATCCCTTTATGGAAAAGATGTGAAAAGGGGTGAATTTTATTTGATAGCTATGATATAAACCTTCTGATGGACTGAAGTCTTCCTTGTAATCCTTTCATCTATTTCAATGTTTGTGGTGGTTCCATATCTAGGATGGATTTTACCTTTGTTGGATCAATTTCTATCCCTCTTTGTGAAACAATGAAGCCAAGAATTTTCTCTGATGTGACCCCGAAGACACACTTTTTTGGATTTAGTCATACCTTGTATTCTTCAAGCATGTCAAGGGTAGGTCCTAAGACTTGTATGTGCTCACTTCTCTTCTTTTATTTTTCCAAAATATCATCTACATAATATTCAACTATTTTTTCATGAAAGATGAGGGTCATTTTCCTTTGATAGGTTGCTCCTGCATTCTTTAACCCGAATGACATCACATTCTAGCAATAGGTTCCCCATGGACAAGTGAATGTGGTTTTGTGCTGATCCTCCTTGGTGATTATGATTTGAGTGTATCCTAAAAACCCATCCATGAGTGACAATATTTCATGCCTAGCTATTAAGTCCACAATAAGATCGATGTTGGGAAGAGGGAAATCATTCTTTAGACATGCCTTGTTCAGATCTCTGAAATCAGTGCATATTTTGATCCCCCCAGTGGGTTTTGAGACTGGTACCATTTTTGAAACCCACTCAAGATAATCCATCAGTCGGGTGAATCCAACATCAAGAATATTTTGTAATTATAGTTTAACCAAGAGTGTTATCTGAGGATGTATCTTCCTCAATTTCTACTTAATTGGTTTAGCTTCAGGGTAGACTGGTAAGTGATACACAACCAATTTTGGATCAAGGCTTGGCATATCTATGTATGACCATGCAAAGTTAGCTCTTCTTTCTTTGAGGAATGTTGCTAGGTTCTTTCGTCCTTTGAATATCAATGATTTAGCATAGAAAGTGGTCTTAGGTGCTTCCTTTGTTCCCACATTGACTGGAGTGGTTTTTTCTGCTAGTACTGTTGACTTTTCTGGATGCATTGCACTAAGGAGGAGATTGAATCCTTCATCCTTGGGCACCTCAAAAAGGTTTTCACCATTGGATGTGTCCTTTGTTTTTACTATTTTAGGATCAAAGAGTGCCACTAAGTGGTTTTCACTCAAGGATCTGCATGTTAGTTACATTTCATTTATTTTGTGACTGGAGGATTTAATTGTCTCCCCATAGTATGCCCTTGTATCGAGCTCTATGTCAAATCGTGCTTTATGATTTTCCCATGATAAGTTGTCACAGAGTCCCATGAATTATGAGATCGCTTCATCATTTTCGAATAAATATAGAATCAATGGTCCTTGTTGGTCCATGTCAATGAGTTGTGGGTATAATAGGGGTATTTCCATTGGTTGGTTGCTTGAGACAAAAGATGTTATAAATATCATAAAGAGGGTGTTATTTTGAAATAGGCTAGCAACATCAAGGGGAAAGTCATCTAAGGTTGTATCATACGATGTAGGTGACCAAGAGGAAGCCTCAACTTGTTTAGCAGAAATACCTTTTCCAATAAGTGTGACCTTGCTAGTACTACAACCCAAGCCAAGATTATTTATTCGTTTCTCAAGAACGATGGGTTCTAGTAAACCATTTTTGTTCTTCCCTATATTCTCATTCTTGTTATATCCCATGCTCTTCATTAGTTGTAGGCCTTTGTTGTCATCTCCCATGGTAAGAACAGGAACAGGTCATTCATCTTGATATCTAAGTTTAGAGATGTCTTCTTCATTGATATCTTCTTGATTCAAATTCCCCCACTTGGTGAAAGTAGTAGCTGTCATCTTGATTGTTTCAGGTTCTTTGGTGCTAGATGTGGGTTTCCCATGAGATTGAGGAGAAATAGATAACTCTCCTAAGACAAAGGTGTCTTTCAATAGTTTGTAGTTTCCACAACCATCATCTTGGATCATTGCTTTGACGTCAATTATACTCTGCACAATGGGCATTTTTGAGGTAGAGGCTAGGAATGATGGGTCAACAAATGAGCTTGATGATGTAGGTCCTTCATCATTTTTGGGTATTTGGGGAATTTTATAGAACTTGGCCTCAAGACTTTTTCACTAATAGAAAGGCTTAGGATCTCCATGGATAGTGATCATTTCTCTACCTTCAAAAGGAAACTTTACACATTGATGATAGGTTGAGGCTACAAATTTTAGAGCATGGATCTAGGTTTGACCAAGCAATATGTTATAGGGAAGATTAAGATCAAGAACATGGCATGTAGTTTCTACAATAAGAGGCCCCACTTGGATTGGAAGTGCAATGATTCCTTGTGATACTCATTCTTGGTTTTCATATGCTTTGATGGTGGTACTCTTTGTCTTCTCAATAGTATCTTCTGAATAACTTAGATTTTTGATCAACTGTAAGGTACAAATGTTCAAACCAGCACCTCCATCTACCAAGACTCTTTTGACCTTGTTTTTATGAATGAAAACCTCAAGGTGTAAAGCACGGTTATGAGATGGTTGTGATGGAAGGTCTTTCTCGGAGAAGGTGAGAAGATGGTTTGATAGATGCCCCACCATAGCTTGAAACTGATCGGTATCAATGTTCTCAAGAATAGCTGACTCAAACAAGGCTTTTTCTAGTATTTCCCTATGTGCGGGGATAACCTTAAGAGTTCTAAGATTGATATCTATGTGGGGTTCTGCTTAAGTTGATCTAGAAGATTGTACTTGCTAGGATTAGATGTGGGAAAAGTAGGTTGTGTCCTAGATTAAGATGAGTCTCCTTGAATGGTTATTTTTCCACGTCATGTGGTGACTCCACATTTTGTATTAGCTCCTTTGATGGTGATAATAGTGATAATGCTAACGTAAGAGGCAACTACACTGGAATAGGTATGTTGCACATTGGTGTAATCCTTAGCTTTTTCATTGTTATTTCCTTTGTTATGATCTAACATAGGGTTTTTGTATACCTTAAGATCCTGATTCCTAGCTGCCACCTCAATAGATATGGTATCATTTTCTATGAGATCTTAGATGATGTTCTTGAGTTTCATACACTTTGTTGTTTTGTGTCCTTTGATTTTGTGAAAGTCACAAAAATCACACTCATTGTACCAAGATGGATTCTCTTGTGATTCTTGGTAGCTTTCAAAGTTGGGAAGTGTTATCAGATTTGACTCTACCAACTTCTTCATGATCGTCTCAATGGGTTTTGATAACTGTGTGTACTTGCATTTGGGATAGTTATTCCTATTATCAGTTTTCCTTTGTTGCATGTTGGTGTTACTGATTTGATTGTTCTGTGGCAATACTATTTGTTGCACAGTTGGCTAGATATTAGCAACTTGATTGTTATTAGGTCTAGGAGCACTTAGGACTACCTTAGCATCTACTACATCATCATTTGTTACATTTTTGTTCTTAGCCTAGACACGAGGTTTCTCATTTGAACTAGTTGAAGGATGCTTGTCTTTGTAAGCTTGAGTATTTCCTTGTGATATCAGGGATCTTTCGATGTTAAGGGCTCTAGGGACAAGCCCATCGTATGATGTAATTCACCACATTTTCAAGTGGAATGATAGATTTGGATGTAGATTGGCTATGATGATTCCTACTTGTTGTTCGTCAGGAAGAGGCCACTTGCTCTTACTAGCTCTTTGTCTCCATCATTGTAAGAAATTAGTGAAATTTTTTCCTTGATTTTGTCTAAGAGTGTATAATTCTTCTAGACTAACATCCTTGTCAAGATTGAAGGAGTAATGATTGATGAATTTATCAATGATTTCTTGAAAAATTTTGATATCAGGAGGCAAATGAGAAAAACAATCTATAGCATGACCTGTTAAACTTCAAGGGAAGAGGCACATTAGATATGAATCATTGTAAGCCACTTCCATGCACATGATGTTAAATTATTTGATATGGTCCACAGGAATTCCTCCCCCTTTATATTTTTCAAGGGATTTCAAAACCAGGAGGGAATGGTACCATTGCTATGTTTCAGTCAAATGGGTAAGGGCACAAGTTTTGTGTATGAGGTTTCTTTGTCTTGCCCATGTGAAGGTCTTGCATTTCTTGTGAGAGTACTTTCAATTGTGATGCTAGATCGTCTTGCGGGTTAGGTGGAGGAACATATGGTGGGATGACAAATGAGTTATATGGGGGGTATGATGGTGTGAGATTTTTTGAAGATGATGGGGTTATTGATGCATATGTTCCTAATGCATTTGGATTGACGATGCTCAAATGAGGATAATAAGAACTTTGTTTCTACTGGTGGACATACTATTGAGCTAGTAGGGCTTGTTGTTGGGCTTGTTGTTGGGCATACTAGTGTTGGTGTGCTAATAAAGTTGCTTGTTGTGCTTGATATTGTTGTTGCACAGCTTGTTGTGCTACTAAGGCTGCTTACTGTGCTTGTTGTGCTAAGATTTCTTGTTGTTCTTGATGTTGTTGTTTTGCTAAGGTTGCTTGTTGTGCTTGATGTTGTTGTTGTGCCAAGGCTTGTTGTTGTTGTTGTTGGATGACTTGTTGATAGGCTTGTTGTGCTTGATGTAAAGCTAAGGCATGTGTTTTTAATGTGGGATCAGGTGGTTTTTGAGACATCTGTGAAGGATTATGGATATTGATGTTTTGAGTGGGTAGTGGATTATTGATCAAAGGTGGAGGATTCCCTTGATTCAATATTCCTTGTAATATGATAGAATGAGGTGAAGGAATGTATGTTTGAGGTCCCGATAGATTTGGCATAGTAAAGGGGACTGTAGGAAAATATGATGTCATTAAATTTTGTAATGGAAATGACACACTAGGACCTTGAGTCCATTGATTAAAAAGATTCCATTGTCCTATGTTTTGAGGATGCCTTATGTAGAAGACGTAAACAAGAGATTTGTGATGAAGATACTTATAGGGTTGATAGAACTTGTAACCAAGGGATTTTTTTGAGGTGGATTGATTGTGGATGAGATGGAAATGGTAGATGAGGTGGATGAACCCATCGAAGATTTGGATAAAGATTTCCCTATTTGCATTAAGGGCTAGTTCTATGATATACTATTGAAATTCCGTTATGTGTTGTTTTGAGATACTTGGTCTATACCACTTTGCATGATGGTGGGAACATTTGTGGTAGTCATAGGTGTGGATGAAGAAGGGTGTCCCCAAAATGTCAAAGTGGTTGTGGAATAATGAAATTCAAGCAATATGTGTAGCTATTTTGGAGCTTCAAGAATAGGAGGAGCACCAAAAGTAGGTGTCCAAGCAATTTTTGGAGGTGGAGGTTTAGTGTCAAGGGTACCCACAAGTGTACCACTTTCAAATGGTAAGGTGTGACCAAAATATTTAGCAAGGCTCATTGCAAGACTAGGAATGTAGGTTTGATTTAGCCCTAGTGATGGATGTGTGAAACCTTGTGTTAAATTTTGTGCTACAAATGTCAGGGATGTAGGAGCTATATTTTCAAAGGCTTGGTGTTCCATGATTTCTTCCCAAGTAAGCTCAAAGGGTTTATTTATGACATCTTCAATCTCATATGGTCCTGAAGTAGATGATGGTTGTTACAACGAGGTAACATGACTTCTAGGATAAAATTCTAAAGGATTTGGATCACTTGAGGTAAATATAATTTTGGTTTTCTCCATGATTCTCTTGTGTTGTGATCTTTTCTTTACCATAAATTATGTGTCACCTATGTGAAAGTTGTGTTGAGTTTTGTAATGTTTGAACTCTCTAGTTGACTCAAATCTAGGTAAAAGGGATGCTCTAAGTCTTTTGGGAGTAATGATGATAATGTGGGATGAAAAGATGAGTGATGTGGGAAATGATCTTTGCAAACGTTTTGGGACAACATTTTTGACTTGAGTTTGATGTTTTGATGTTTGGATAAAGGATGCTAATGAGCTTAGAAATCTTTAGGGTAGACTCATGACCTTCAAGATGAATTAGTTCAAGGATGATAACTAACTTAACTAAGAGCATAGAAAAGGATATATTTCATATACAAAGTAGCTAAGTTATCAATTGGTTTGATTGATGTTTAAGTCTCAAAGTGTTGGTGTACTCGAAATTTTGCAAAGTTGGATGAAGTGAAGGATGAATTTTGATGAAGGGGTGAGTGAAATGTTTTGACCCAATGTTGACCTGAAGTGAACCTTAGTTTTCCAAGACCAAGGTAGTGAGAATGATGCTAGACCTCTAAAAAAATTCATATCCTAAAGACTCAATTTTTTATTTAAATGAGAAGACGGATGGGAATGTTCAAACCTATTCGGGCTCTCCTAGCTCGAGCATAAAATTTTCTCATCAAGGTGTAATGATTGTGGTAAAATATTGAAACCCACTTTTGACCAAACCTTGTTCTATGATTCCTATGTTTGAAATGAAGGGATGGAGATTTTCCCCTACAGATTTTGATTGTTTGATGAATCATTTACAGGATTTTGGTATTATGTAAAAATATTAGGATTTTGACTCCAAAAGAATGCATATAATTCTAGACTATACCTTGAAGCACATTTATAAAAGTTTTCTACCAACCTGTCTTTATTTCTATGAATCACTAAAAGGTGTTTCTTGAGAGATTTTGGAGTGAGATGCCTAAGTTTAAAATGATGGCCTATAGATCTTACCTTAGGGATCCTGATCTTACATGAGATCATTTACAAATAGTTCAATTTTATTGAAGAAAGGAAGATATTTATTGCCATGTGGGAGGTGGTAATGTGGGCCTTCTAGCCTGAATATCAGCTTGTTCCTCTTCTTTGTCTAAAATGGTTGTTGCATTTCTCCACTGTGTATTTGTTTCCTTGGTTTCAAAAGTTAAGCTTCTCAAACTACTAATAAGACTAGTTTGTTCACCATTAATGAGTTCAAAGTTTGGCTAAATTATAGCACCTGGAAGATTAGGTTGTTCAATAGGAGCGATCAATCTCCAAATAGTCATGTGGGGTTCATTTATCAATTTATCTTTGCTTAAGTGAATTTATTTTACCACAAAGACTTGTCTTGATTATGTTTCCAAACTAGATGTTTATTTCAAAAACATCATAACTTTCACAATGTCCATTTCGTGAAAATTATGAGATTAAAACCATAATTGCCTATGTTGTCTTTGGGAAAATATGGGTTTGAGATCAATGTCAAGATATTTAGAAATCAATAAGGATAAATCCTTAGGACAAGCAGTAATCTCAATGCTAACTCAAGAAGTCCATATTTGAGCCAAAGTGTTTGAAATTTTGAGGATAATGGTGAATATTTGTTTTTTGTATCATTTTGAAACCAAGCAAAGTGTTAAACTGGCTCACAATCATTTACAATTCTAGGATAGAAATGGCCATATTTGTTGAGTCCCCACTAGGATTTCTCTAAACACTAGACAATGAAACAGTTAGAGATTTGGTGACACTGGCTCCCCTCCACGACACACACTTCTTAGGACCACCAAATCTCAAAATCCTTAAAATCCAAAGATTAAAGGGAATTTTTTTATTTCTACAATTGAATAGTACAAATTTGGGGCAGCTTCAGAACTACTTTTCTTGCACCAACAAATATTTTAGGATTTTGGCTTGTTAAACAAATGGGTTGTAGTAAGGGTAATCAGGGACATGGCGCCTTGCAAGCATCTAGCAAGCCACTAAAGGATTTAATCAATCCTACTAGGGGCTCTTATAATTTTCATAGTAGTACCCCATTCTGAAAGACACTATATGGCCAAGGCCTACATACCTTGAGGACTTGAAAGTTTAGTCTTATCCATTTATATATTGGCCTAAGTGAAAAATCGATTGGAGTTGCCTTCGAGTTGTTGTTAGGAAGACCCCTATAAAGATAACAAAAGTGAGGGAGTACACTTGTAGTTCGACTGCCCAGTTCACGTTAAGTGTAAGTTGGGAACACACACAATGTCTCTTTCTCACACTAGCATGATTGTTTAATTTTAAACCCAAATTTGAAATGTGTTGGTAATTTTTTAGACAACCAATGTCACTAGAATGATTTTGATTCTCAAGACTGTCGTGAAGCGTGAGAGAAGTGCATACACATTTGAATGACACAAATTTTAAAAAAATTTACAAGACAATGAAAGCACAAGCTCATTTTAAGCCTCAAAGCAATGATGAGTTATTTTTAAGCACCAATTGAAAAATGAAGTTGCCTTGTTCAATTTTAAGCTCAAAATAAAATGATGATGTGAAGGTTCAATTTTATCCAACTTTGAGCATTCATTTTAAACCCAATTGAAATTTAGTGTGTTTCCTAAAACATAAAATAGAAAGCATAAAATTAGGTTATAATTGCCCCAAAGCGTCAAATGCTTGTTACAATTATAGAAATTTTAAGATAGAAAAGTTTTCTTCACTTTCGCTCCATGTCTTTAAACATGTAAAACCCTGTTAGCCTTACAACCAAAACACAGTCAGACATGCATTAGTGGTTAGATAAATCCAATAAATTAAATCACATGTTGAAAAAACAAGCACAAAATTTCTTACCCTGGTTGAGCATTGTTGAACATAGTAGCATTGCAGTTTGAAGCATGGGCATCACTCTAGTGAAAATGGGTGTCACTCTACAACAAAGACAGTGAGAATGATAGCATCAGGATTTTTCTCAGCGTTTCTTTTTGTGTTGGTGTCATGGTTTGAAGTTTGTTAGTGTCGCTCTGGTGAAGTTTGGGTGTCGTCGTTTGGACTTTTTGATACCTCCAAATTAAATATGTGTCACCAGAATTAAATCAACACTGGTGCATTAATTCAACATTAGTATTGTAAATTGCGATGACATCGCTATTGTTGTACAGTTTTCGCACACATGCCCCCTGAAGGCAGGGACCCTCGTTTGCTTTGGTTTTGGCATTTTGGACCTTTCATTTTGAGGTTTTTCCCTATTTAGGAATGTGCTCAAATGTTTATTTTTGATTGCCTAATAATTTCTCCTAGGTTATTCATTGAAAATCCTAAGTTCTAGATAAATTTTGGGCTTTTACTCGAATTCAGGATTTTCCACCCTGGTCGGATTTTCTCGGATCTCGCTTGGACTCCGGCTATGCACTGTGGTTAGGGGATTCCAGGTCTTTGCGGATTTCCACGTGGGCCAGATTTTTCTAGATTCCCCCCTATCACTGGATTCACAGGTTCTTTGACTGTCTTATCGATTGCATTAATGACTTCGTGTGTGCTTTGAAGGATGTATTTAACTTGATTTTTGAGATATTTTATGCCATCATGCTTATTATTTTCCATCGTTTGAGTTGAGGATTACATCCTTAGAGTTGGTTCTTCGAGCTTGTGATTCAATTTGGGACATTTAGGCTTGAATTGATCGATTTAGCAGCGATCTATTGTGCATTTTTGCATATGTTCTTTATGGACGCCATTGAGCTTCGCGTTTGTTGTTCCTAGGACCGATTTCCACTTTATAAGGGTATGTGTTTGATTGCTTTGCTTTGAATTGATCATTATGGATAGCGCGTTGATGTTATAAGAGCTTTTGGGACTTGAATTCCTGAATATTTGATCACTTCATGACTAGGGTTGCGTAGCATTGATTAATTTATGGTTTCCCAAGTAAGTCCCGAGTTTGTTGGTCTATTTGCATTTTGGTGAAATTACTTGAGAATCACTTTTTTTTTCCCCTAGTATGGTGTCGGCATTTGAATTACCTGAGTCATAGGTTTTCCTATGTGTTAATGGTGGGTGTATAGGGTTTAAACCTAGGGCATCGCCATTCATCTTAATTTTCTCTTAAATGGGCCTAGAATGCAAGGAAAATCTTTTGAAGGTCCATGCTTAACTTTCCCTAAGCTTAAATCATTGAAATTCATGACTAATGAGATGCTGTGTGTGAATTGCAATTTCATGTCATAATCCAGCTTTTGGCCTTAGTCCAGGATTTCTTGTTCCTTCGAGATAATCCATCTCTGGTGGATTTTCCCAAAATTTGGTGTGGTGCAATAAAATTATCGCTATCATATACGCTATCGGCAAGACAAAAATTCATCGGAAAGAGGTCATAGCGGGCTCCATTAGTCATAACGATGTTCTTTTCCATCGCTGAGACCTCCATCCTTCGGTGAGACCTTTCACCGAGCACATTCTGCTTTCATCGAGCTCCCTTCATTTCAGTTGGGCAGACCCTGCTTGGTCGGTGAGACCTTTCGGCGAGCTCACAACTCTTGCCGAGACCTTCACTTTCGCTGAGACTACCAACGGTCGCCAAGACTTCTTAGTAAGATGACCGACATCACAACTTCACTGAGACCTCATATCAAAAAACTTTAGTCTGGCCGAAGTGTTTTTTTGGACCCCGAAAGTCGGTTAGACAAAAAGAATTCGCCAAGACCCTACCCCGACTACTCTTTGGTCATACCGATATGTTTTCCATATCGTCAGTCGGCAAGACATGCCCCACTCGGTGTGACCTCACTCTGAATAAAATTTGTTTGGCTGAAGTGCATGCTTTTGCATCGATTGGTTCAAAATTTTTCCCTATCCACAGAATTCTGTCGAGTTCGGATTTCTCTGAAATCCGATATCTCTCTGACTTTCTGAAGTCTCCTATCTATCTCATTCTTCGTGGGAATCCGTCCCTCATAGATTTTCCCGAAATCTGATGAAATATAAAGGAACGTGAGATAATTGGATTTGTTTATGATTTGTGATACATTTAATGATTATTTCATGTCATCTTTGGATTTCCCATGTGGTTTATTGATTGATAATGATCAGGTTTAATGGTTAAGTAGGTGTAACCTGGTTATTCTGTTGGAATCTGATCAGTCTGGAATTTCCTGAAATTCCTCCCTGGCTCAGATTCCGCAGATGGTCTTGAAACCTAAAATTTGTTCTAATCATCTCATATGAGATTTAATAACACTTTGGCTATATGAGATTCATTCTAACGATGTATTGATGAATTAACCTTGCTCTCCTGTAGTTTTTTATTGTGATTTTCTTGATGGATGCAGGCTGAATCTAGTAAGGTAGCAGAGGGATCCTCTGTATCTGAAGTAGAAAGGATCAAAATGGACGTTAAGAGAAAGATTCCTAAGAGCAAAGTCACATCGGTATGGTAAGAGGTGACCGATACAAATGTTGGACAATGGGACTATGAAGAGTTCAAAGAAAGAATGGTGGCTAAAGATCTTCCTTTGGTGGCTAGAAGGATGAAGGAGTCCGGTTTGGCACATGTGGCCGGTTTCCCTTCAACGAAGCAGTGTTATGAGCTTGTCCTTGAGTGTGCCAGACATTACGACCAGGGTACACAAAAGATTATCAGTCCTCAAGGGAGGGTGATAGTAAACCTCAACCCTATCTCTATTGCTCAGACTTTTGATATGCTAGACAGATCTCACGTGGAGGCATTCAACATGGGGTCCGCCAAGGAATTCTACGAGGAGCAAACTGTTAAATCTTAGCAATTCATCAACTCTTGGCTGAAAAAGCCTAAGTCACACTATTCCAAGCTGCCCAAGCAGCTATTCAGGGCAAAGTTCAAGGAGTACTATGATCCTATTACATTACTCAGCAGGGTGGCTGGATTGATGAATGCAGGAGTGTTTGAGAATTGGATGTGCCATGCCATTGTAAGGATGGAGCAAGAATTGATTGATTATCATTGGGATGGTTTGATTAGTAGAGTACTCCATGAACAATTATCCAATGTGTTGCAGACCAAGACTTTCACAATGACTTCATATCTAGTCTATGTACTTGCAAGATTCCATCCCTACAAAGGATTGGATAAAAAGGGAATTTTTGGATAGGATGTTATTTATGAAGTTTTCCCTCAATTGCATTTGGGAAGTTCAAACTATAGGAGGGAAAATGATGCATTTACCATGAATATCACTAGAATACTTCAGGAGACAAAGCATGTTAGAATTTCAGATCAAGCCAAGGAGCTCATCAAGAAGTATGGAGCTTGGTTTATACAATTCCCAACCTTCTCCTACATTCGGATTGATGGCTGCCAAAGGGCCACATATAGACTTCCAAGGTATCCCACTGATCACATTATATTGTTAGAAGTAACTAGATAGATTTGTGACTTTGATGCTATTGTCAAGAAGGACAAACACAAGACAAAATTTGGTGGAGATATTCCCCTAAGCATTGGCACTAGAGAAGCATGCCCTTCCATTATTTCTGCCCAGGATTCAGAGGAAGAAATGAATACCCTTAGTCTATCTTTTCATTCTAGGAGATCAAGGTTTGATATCACAGGCAAAGCTCACAAGAAGGCCAGTAGAGAATATAGCCATAGGGTCGATCTGGAAGACTATTGGGCCAATTGTAGTGATGAGTATGAGGTCAGAAAGAAGAAATTCTCTCAGCTTCCACTGGATGCAGTCCGTTTGTATAATGTAAAGGTAGTTCCTGATCAATTGGATGATGATGGAAACCTAATTCAGGATCATGCCTATGAAGCGGTAAAGGATAGGCCAATTGGTGATGTGGACTAGTTAGAGGAGGAGAAAACATAACTGAAATAATTGATGGATCCGGTTATCAAAGTTACCAAGATGTGGCTCAAGCATACGATATGGGGGCTGTAAAATAATGGTGTACAGTGCACCTATGAACTAATGGGAGATTTGGATCCCCACTCCACCTCTGAAGAATCTATTGAGCAGGATCCTAAGGGCAAGGGTAAGTTGGATTCTCCTTTCAAAGTTAAGATAAAAGGTGTTCAAGGAAAAGAAGCCCAGGAAATTGAAAAGCAGAGAAAACTGAAGGCTAAGAAGAGGACAAGGACTAAGAAATCTGGCCAGGAGGAGGTTGAAGAACAGAACCCTGAGGTTGATGATCCTGTGCCTAAAAGGAAAATAATTGTCAAATTATCAGAGAAAGCAAGCTCCAAGGTAGTAGAAGAAGAAATTCCCCCACCGGTGGTGAATGTTGAAAGTTCAGGGGAGAAGGAAAAGGTATATAAAAGGAGGTCTAGGACTCCTTCTCCTAAGGATAGTGTGCTTAAGGCTAACCTTCCTCCAGTCATTTCTCATGATGTGCAACATGATGATGTTCCTGCCGCTCATGAAACTCAAAGTGAACCAGGTGAGGAGGAAAATGTTGAAGATCATCTGGATACTGAAGGGGAGGAGTTCCATGAAGGTGAACTTTACAGTGCAGAGGCCAAGGTTGAAAAGGTAATGCAATCTCCCTTGGTTGCATATGCAGGATCGCCGGTCACAAATAATGAAGTTGAATCTTCCCCAAGGAAAAGGCAGAAAAGATCCCATCACCTGAACATGAGCAAGAACACATCGAAGAGAAAAGGAGTAGGGATGAGACTCCTGAGAAACAAAATTTGGGAGGAGATATCAGGAGATCAACAAGAAGGAGTAGGGTGGAGCCAAGTCCAGTTGGAGCCTACCATTCCGGAGTGGCTTGACAGAGAAATAAAGAGGATACAGGTAGCAGTGGAGGGCACACCACCGAATTGGGATGAGCTCCTAGCTAAAATTGGAAAAGCAAAAGGTAAAAAGAAGGATAGAGTGATCTCAAGGGTTGAAAGAGATGAAGCTCATGGCAAAGTTTTTCATATTTCCACCCTTACTCCAGATAAAAATAGAGATGATGTGGTTGGAAAGGATTACAATATTCAAACTTTCAATTTAGGGCCTACATCAGTCGAGCAGGACATTAAAGATTATTAGGACTCCAGTGTAGTTATTGTGGGTAGATTGAGGAAAGAAATGAAGACCAAGCAAGAGCTAAAGAAATAAAATGAAAATCTCAGGAAATACTTGGAGGACTTGATGAAACCACTGCAGTCCATTTACTCTTCTTCCTCTGCTGTAAATCCTCTACCTCAAGAGACCATCACCGAGCTAGGGAAGATGAAAGCTTCCACCCTTGCCACTACGAATTGGTTGAAAGGGGTGCAAATAAAGGGTGATGAAGCTATTAAAAAAATCCTGTCAACAGGGAAGGATGTTGTAAGGATGATGGATTGGATGAAGCAGGTGTTAGCACAAGATAAAGAAGACACATACCTCCTACTGCAGAAAACCAGAACTATCATGGAATATACCAAGGATAAATTAGTGGGTGATGGAATTCTTCCTTCCTCCAGAGTTGTTGAACCATGGGAGTGGTATGAGGCATTGCAGATTAGGCAGAAAGTGTTGAAGAAAATTTACAAACAAAGGAGGCAGATTGATGATACCATGGCCGGTGTTTACAATGGGTCCATTGCCTTCTTTGAAATTATGACAGGAAGAAGGAAGATCATGCCCAAGTACTTGAGTCTGGAACAGTTGAGAAGTTGGTGGCAGAATTTTCACGCACCACTTGATGATGATTCTATTTTTGAGCACTAGTTGGATGATGCAGCCACCTACCTTGCAGTTATTGATAAATATATGACATATAAGGTGGATTGGGATAAGTCAGTCAAACGTTCAAGAGAAGAAGTTGCATCCATTGAAAATCGACTTAGGGTTTTTCCTTTGCCACTAGTAGCTGAATTGGATGGGACGCTTTTGAAAGTTCATGAAATGCTAGGTCAGAATAGGGATAATAGGGAAGGCAGTTAATGCCCAACTACATCGAGATTTGTGCTTCCCCATTATCGCATCCTGCATTGGTCCGACTGCATTACGGATCCCAAGCCGACTTGGATGGAACTTGCATTTAATGCCTATTTGACCTATTTTGAGTTTCTCTTGGTCGGGTTGTTGTGCCATTAATATTGCGAAACTCTTGCTGGGCCGATGGGTTTTTCTGGGGGGATTCTATATATTGGGCATTTTGCCTCATTTGTAAGGGTTAGAAGATAGAAGTAGAATAGAGAAAAAATAGTTAGAATCGAATTAAGTAGAGCTAGGGTTAGCGATTAGTTGTTCTCAAGCAAATATTGTAACAAAAGCTAGAATTGTTGCTACAGTGGACAGTTTGAATGCAAGAAATGACATTGTGATTTGGTGCCATACTTGTATTCTCTTGTCTTGCATGGTTCTTGTTATTCCATCTTTAAAATTTCTTTGAGTTGGTTAATATTTAGATTGGATTTGATTCAATAATGATTGTGATTTGATACTTGAATGTTGCAGCAATCCCTTAGTCCATACTTTTCGCAACCAACTGATTGTTAGTTGCTTTGCAAAGTTAGCCTGGACTTCATATTCATTGTGCATAGTTCGATTGTGAGGATTTGTTCATTTCAATTGCAATAGGGTTGTTTGAATGAATGTTCATGATTTGAAAATTCTAACACCTTAGAAGATTGCACTGTTTCTACAAGATTGCAGATTTATCTGGGTTGAGTAGAGATCAGTTTTGAGGGATTGGTCCATTTCGAGTATTGGGCATTTTCATTGTTAATCTTAAGTTTAGTATTAAGTTTAGATATCTCTTTGAAACCCTTATCTTTTCTATTTATTTGATTATTGGGTTAAATTTAGGATTAAAGTATCATCATATTGTTAGATCTGATAAGTTAAGATTCACTATTTTGCTTGTAGTAAGGTCCCTTTGTGATTACCAACATTTTCACATTTATCACTGTGTTGTTTATGCATTGTCAAGACCTGACATTAGAGACCTTGGGGTTATCTCTTGAGGCTTGCTGATAGAGATTTACCTTTCAAGAGAGATAGGATTCTATATTCTATCTGAGTTGTTGCTGTGTAGAAAACATCATCAACAGGATTGGTGCTAGGAGGGCCTGAATAAGCAAGCTGGATCAATTTTTGAACGCCATCTCTCCTGAAAGATTCAGAAGAAGGACAAGATTTGCGTCAGGAGAGGAGGAATTTTAGGAATTACTAGACCCCACCAGGTCTAGATGGACCAACAGAAGGGGAGAATCATCATCATCCCGTCTGCCTCCCTCATCTCCATCATCCACGTCTTCATTAGGTTCATCTGAGTCTGAGGGCATTCCCAGTCGACAACCTCAGCCAGTCATAAATCAGCCATTACCAGCCCCACCTCCACCAATGGCTTTCCTAGCAACCAATCCATCTCCATTAAGTTTTTTCGTTTACAATGTCATGCCCAAAAACCCTGAACACTTTTGTTCAAAATTCCATGTCAATGATCCAAATAGGACCGCTGAGGAACACATCAGGATCTTTTAGACTGGCCTCAAGGATAGAGGGATAAACCATGAGGATGTAGCTTGTAGATTATTTCCTTATTCACTAGGGGAAGATGCATTCTATTGGTACAACCATTTGCCTGCTGGGTCTATCGAGCATTGGACTGATCTAGAGGCTTTTGTTTTGCAAAAGTTTCGAATCCCCATTAGTTCCAATGAGCTCTACCGTCAGTTCACTAATGTTAAAAGGGAGGTCAATGAGCCTGTAGGATCTTTCAACAATAGGTTTCATCGTGCTTATACCATACTACAGGCCCCTTATGTTGTTGACGAACCCACTACTCTAGATGTTTATTATGAGGGACTTGATAGTTTGAAAGCTACCTTTATGAAGTGGAGCAATAATCTTCCTGCTAGTCTACTTGATGCATATGTAGAGGCTGTGAAAGTTAGCACTAATCTAAGGTAACATATGTCTGGGCCTCTACCCTCATTAGGACCCATTGCTCACCCTAGACAGGTTCCAGCTCTCAGCCAGGCTTTGGAAAACCATACTCCAATCATGAATCTGGTACCTCAGTTGCCTCTGGTCCCTCACCCAGGGCCTCCTATGGGACAAATGTTATCCACGGTTAGTTACCCCCAGAAAAATGTGAATCAACCCCTGCATACCCAGCCTCAAGCTAGTTATCCTTCATACCTGCAGAATTCTGAAGTCTTGAACCAATCACTAAATGCCAATGTTGCAGCAGGGTATTCCTAGAATAATGTGAATCAACCTCCACACAGTAATCCTAACAAGGAAAGACTGGATGAATTGTCTGAACAAATAAAGAAGTTGAATATGGAGGTGACCTACTTGAGGAACCAAAATAGTCAGTTGCAAGTTGCTCAAAGAAATATGCAGTCCAATCAGAACAAAGAGAATCCACAAGGACAACACTTTGATAGAGGGCAACGTTAGGACCGAGGATACAATAATGATAGAGGATACAATAATGAAAGAGGATATAACCAAGATAGAGGTTACCACAATGATTAGGGATTTAATAATGATAGAGGTTATAATAATGATAGAAGACAAAACTATGATAAAGGACAACCCTTGGGCTAGAACTTTGACAGAGGTGGTGGACAAGGGTTTGATAGGAGGCAGTCATCAGGGCAGAATAGAACTTGGAACACAGGGCCCAACAATGGAGGAGTCCCTACCCCATTGGATCAACCAGTTAGTCAACCTGTCAATCAGTCTGCCAATCAACCAGTTAATCAAGAGAAGCCTCCTAGAAGTGTATATCTAGCCAAGGCTGCTTTATTAGGGTGGTGTAGGCTCCACAAGACTAGTCACTATTCTGAGTTAGACTGTCAAGAATTCCAAACAACGACCTCAATCTTTTAGTATGAAGTGGAGAACAATGCAAGCGGTAAGGAAATAGTACCATCCAATCCTTATGATTCTTTGGTGTTGGTGCTGAACCATGCTCCTTTTCCTTAGAGTAAGGAGAATGTACCTGAAGAAGAATCTGACCAGTTGGAGGAAGAAACAGATCAGGTATGCAATGGAGATGAAATGACACAGCTATTTGATGAGAGTTCAGTGAATGATAATGGTCCCAGAGATGAAGAAGAGGCTTATGTTGAAGAAGTGCAAACCTTCCAGAGACCTGTCAAGAAGTACGACTTGAGGGAGTTGCCACACCGGCGGCCACAGGCTGGAGGCCCCTTTACTACTTCCATTCCACTGAATAATTTCAACACACCTCCAGACCCTAATGCTAGCAATAATCCATCACTGCCTCAGATGTCCAAGCAATATTTATTTCAAGATCCAGGACATGCTGATGTACCAAAAGGGAGAAATGTTGATGCAAATAAATAAAAGATGGTGGAATACCCAAGGGAGACCCCTACCGATTTAAATGAAGAACAATTGGCCACGTATGTTGCTGAAGAACTCCAAAAATTGAAGGTAAATCTATCTGCATTTGAGTTATTAAGAGTTCCATCCATTAGGAATGCAGTCTTAGGATCTTATAATGCAAATTTCATGTCACAAGATAAATCAGTAAGCGAGAATGTCTATAGAGTATCTAGTTCTCAGTCAGTAGGAAGACAAAATCAGACTCAGAAGTAAGTCCATATGCCCCCTAAAGATACTGGGAAAGAAAAGGACAAATCTCAAGTTTCTTAAGTAGATACTCCCTTAACTCTATTTCAAGGGAACATAGACACACCTCCATTCTTGATTTATGTTTGAATATTCGGTAAGAATTTGCATAATTGTCTTTTGGATTTTGATGCTTCAACCAATGTTATGCCTTTCGATGTATGTAGAGCCATGGGTATTACCCCTATTGACTCACAGAAGAAAGTCACACAATTGGATAGGACTGAAGTCAATGTTGTAAGAGAATTAAATATGATTCATATGCAAGTTGCCTCTGATCCTAGGATTCAGCAGGTTATCAATATACAGGTAGCTGACATACCTGATGCTTATGGCCTAATTCTAGAAAGAGACTTCACTAGGGCCTTGAATGGATATATGTCAACGGATCACTCCCATATGTGGCTTCCCTAGAAAGGAGTACCAAACTAGATTAGGATTGAAAGGGAACCTAGAATGAAGTACATGATTATAGAATATCAGAAAACTTCTACTGAAATTCTGGTATCACAAGTAAGCATTGGTAACTATGTGCTTGCTGCTCCTCTTGAAGAACCAAATATGGAGGAAGTTCCTATGTTTCACACATCACCTGTAGACCTTACAGTAGAATCTAGGAGTATTGAAGTCTTGATTGAACTAGATGAAAATGATAATGACCTGGAAGATAGTTAGTTTGGTTTGCTGGATAATTTTCAAGAGTTCATTCAAAAATGTATTCAAGATCAGATCCAGTTAGGAAGAGGAATGAAATTTGGAGTGTTACTATTTCCCAATTGGTGTAGGGTACATAATGCTTCACATTCAGAATTGGATTGTTGCCTATGCAAAGTTGCAGTAAAACAAGTACAAAAGTATATTAATCCCACTCCTGTAGCCACAATTAATGTCCAAGAAGATCACAAAGGAAAATGAGTGATGCCTTCTGAAAAGCCATCCAACAGTAATAGTGCAAGTGAAAAAGAAGGGAACTCTGCAATTGCTGGTTGTTGAACTTTAAGATTCGATGGGTCCAAATCAAAGAATGGAGTCAGAGCAGGGTTCGAGCTAATTAGCCCAAGAGGTAAAACATTTTTCGCTGCTCATAGACTTCAATTCCATTGTATGAAAAATGTAGCAGAATATGAAGCCTTGGTGCATGGACTGTTAGTGGCATTGAAGAAAAAGGTTAAAATCTTGCAAGTTTTTGGGGATTCTGAGCTAGTAGTCAAGCAAGTTAGGAGACAATACTCTTGTCATGATAGAAGAATGACCAACTATAGACACAGAGTGTGGGACCTCATTGAAGGATTTGATGCCTTCAATATTCAATTAATTCCTCAAAATAAGAACCAGACAACTGATTCTCTTGCTCAGGAAACAAGTACCTTGCAACCTCTATCTCTTTCGGGACTAAAGAAGTTTACGGTGGAACTAACCCCAGTACCCTCAGTACCCGATAACATCACCAACTTCCAGGTATTTGAAGATGACAAGCATATCTTAGATTTTATTACTAGTACTGATGTCTTTGCTTCTCAAATCATTGACGAAACTGAAATTCAAGAAGTTGAGATGGACTTGGAAGGGGTAATTAATCTGAAGACCAACACAATTCCCAAGGGAATGGTGCAACTAGAGAGAATCTTTGATATGGACAAGATCAGAGATTAGGAACAGGATACCAGGAAAGAGTCTATTAGTGGATAGTGTGACAAATATAATATGGGATCTCAGGAGGATGTCAAAAATATCTTTATTGGTAAAGTATACACTCCTGAGGAAAGGAAAGGAATCATCAATGCACTACATGGATATCTAGATGTGATAGCCTGGAGTTATGAAGACTTAAAGACTTATGATACATCAATCATAACCCATACTATTCCTCTCAATCCAAGAGTAAATCCTTTCAGACAGAGGCAAAGGCCCATCAATGCTTTACTGGAACCCATAATATAGAAGGAAGTGCATAAACTGTTGTCTGGAAGGATAATATTCCCAGACAGACATTCTACTTGGGTTGAAAACTTGGTTCCAATGTGAAAGAAAAATGGTGAAATCTAGATATGTGTGGATTTTCAGAACCTAAACAGGGCATCAGAGAAAGATAATTATCCGGTACCCTCATTGGATGAAGTGCTCTAGATTGTCAATGGATCTCAGATGATGTCCTTCTTGGATGGTTACTCGGGGTACAACCAGGTCATGGTGCAATATGAGGATAGGCACAAGACTGCTTTCACCACCAAGTGGGGCACTTTTTCCTACAGGAAGATGCCCTTTGGCTTGATTAATGTGGGAGCAACATTCCAACGAGCTATGGACATTGCCTTTAAAGACATCATTGGTAAGTGCATAATCATTTATATGGATGATCTAATGGTCTTTTCCAAGAAGAGGGGTGATCATATATCAGATTTGTGCAAAGTTATTCAGAAATGCAGAGTGTGGTATATCGCTCAATCCCAAGAAATGCATGTTTGGAGTTACAGAAGGTAAATTATTAGGGCATGTTATCTCTGAGAAGGGGATTGCAATTGATCCAGAACGTATAGAGGCTATTCTAAAGATCCCACTACCTGCTAGTAAGAAAGAAATGAAATCATTCTTCGGCAAGATTAATTTTGTGAGAAAGTTCATCACTGGGTTTGCAGAAATAGTTAAGGCACTGAATGCAATGTTGAAGCGGGAGGCCAAAGTTGAATGGAATGCAAAGGCGAAAGAATCATTTGTAGAGATAAAGAGGGCTATTGTTGAAGCTCCTTTTTTGGTAAGTCCAGACTATGCTAAACCATTCTATATATATTTGTTTGCCTCTGGTCATTCCTGTGCTGCTATGTTAACTCAAAAGTCAGATCAAGGAAACGAGCATCCCATAGCATTCATGAGTGCACCATTGAAGGATGCAGAGTTGAGATACCCAAGTGTGGAAAAATAAGCCTATGCTTTGGTTAGGGCCATAAAGAAATTCAGGCATTATATCCTCAGAAACAAAATCTTTGCTATAGTTCCTGATCCTGTAGTTAAGTTGTTATTGATGCAGAATGAGCTGGGGGAATGTAGAGCCAACTGGGTAACTATGTTGCAGGAGTATGATATTGAGATTCAGCCCATGAAGTTGGTAAGAGGGTAAGGACTTACAAGGACAATGGCAAAGATTGGCCCTGACCTTATAGCTCAGAGTTATAATCTAGAGGATGTCTCTCCTAGCGAGTGGTATGATGATATTGTTCATTATCTTCTGACTCAAAGATGCCCTGATCATCTTAATTTAGTACAAAGAAGGGAATTGCGCTTAAAGAGTGATAGTTTCATGCTGAAAGGAGTTGTCCTGTATAAGAAAAGTCATGAGGGTGTGTACTTAAGATGCCTAGGAAAGACATAATCTGAAAGAATTATGTTGGAATTTCATGAGAGATACGGAACAGGCCATGGGTCAGCACCTTCTACAGCAAACCAGATTCTTAGAGCTGGTTACTATTGGCCTACACTCTTCAAGGACACATACAACCATGTCCAAACTTGTCATGTGTGTTAGACCGTAGCAGCAAAAGAGAAGTATGCAGCACTCCCACTCTAGCCGGTCTTTGAGGTAAAACCTTTTGCACAATGGGGGATGGACTTCATAGGTCCCATCAATCCGCCTTCCTCTATGGGACACATGTATATCCTTACTGTCACTGATTATTTTTCAAGATGGACTGAGGCCCTTGCTTGCAAGCAGTGCACTTTAGAGGTAGTAATTAACTTCATCGAATCAGGCATCATTAATTGTTTTGGATGTCTTATGTCTTTAGTATGTGATAATGGTCCTGCGTTTTCATCATTGAAATTTTCTAACTGGGCTTTTGATCATGGGATTATCATCAAGTTTCCCTCCAACTATTATCCCCAGGGTAATGGTCTGGCTGAGTCATCCAACAAAAATATTCTAACTGTTATCTGCAAATTGTTAGAAAGAAATCTGAAAGACTGGCATACCCAACTTAGATTTTCTCTTTGGGCAGACTGCACGAGACATAAGACTTCCATAGGGACATCACCCTACCACCTGGTTCATGGATTAGAGCCTGTGTTTCCCATTCAGTTAAAGATCCCCACCTTGCAGTTCATTAATGAATATTATGATGAGGGAGATAAACATGAGGCTAGACTTGCTGAATTATTACACCTTGAGGAAAAAAGAGATGAAGCCCTGGAAAACTTTGCTAAACATTAGGGGGTTTTCAAGAGATGGTTTGATAAAAGAGCCAAGGTTAAAGCTTTTAGGATTTTTGACTTGGTTCTTTACTGGGATAAAGCCCATGACCGTAAGGGAGAGCATGGAAAATTTGATAAACTTTGGCTTGGACCTTACCAGATCTCAGAAATTCTAGGAGACAATGCTTTTCATTTGAAAACTCTCACTAGAGAAGATATCCCTCTGCCTGTCAACGGGCAGTATTTGAAGCATTATTTTTAGTCCTGAGCTATTTTCAGCTCTGGTCTTGTATATAGTTAGAGTAGGTTTTCCTTTCTGCTTTGCTTTTGGGTTTGGTTTGTTTTTGCTTGGCTCTTGCTTTGGGGTTTCTCTATTTTCACCAGGATGTGTTGCACCTGCATGGCAAATATATCATTATCTGGAATTTTTCTAAGTATTTTGTTGATGGAATTGAGTCTTGTATCTTGAAAGGATGATTGAAGTCTTTGTTATTGTCAACAGTCTTAATGTCATATTTATAGAAGGTAGGTCACTGGTTTTGATTTGAATTTGAAGTACTCTGAAAATCTTATATTTCTCATATATCTTAAGAATCTTGATGTTACTATAGGAATCCTTGTGAAGTTTTGTCAGGTGAAAAATCTTATTTTTGCTTCAGCGCCACTGTGGTTCTCAGCCTTGAGTGTGAGCTTCATTGTTCACAGGTTGAAATGAAAGTGACATATAAATAATATCAAAAGAAAGAAAAATGAAATATTGAAATATCAAAAGAATAAATTCAGCTTATCAAGGGTACTTGAATATCTCTATCGGGGCTATGGACGTCTGACTGGCAGTAGAGCTATGTTCAGGAGAGTCACAATGATAACCTCGTCGGGGCTATGGATGCCTGACTGGTAGCAAGGCCCTATCCAGGTTGCTTTTGAAGTTAGAATCCTTACGTAGCCTGACTTGACTGAGCTTGGTTTCTGCTATAGCTTAAAGAGGGAAATGAACTCATATGCACACACTTGGATTTTTGGTTTATGGAAGATTTGGTCTATCCTTTGGTTCTGATTCTTTAAATCTTTGCATTCTGATTTGTTGGTTTGATGGTGACATTGAAACTAGAGATTCTGGGTTCTTGATTCCTGTTCGTCATCAAATTCTCTGGAGCATTTTTCCCAGCAGAAGTCGCCATTTGTTGTGCATTTTTTGTACACACACCCCGCTAAAGGCAGGGACCCTCTTTCACTTTAGTTTTGGAATTTTGGCCCTTTCATTTTGAGGTTTTTCCCTATTTAGGCATGTGCTTAAATGTTTATTTTGATTGCCTGGCATTTCCTGTGGTTGGTCTACTGAAAATCCCGCTTTTGGATAACCCAGCTTTTACTCGGATTTGGGATTTTCCACCCTGGTTGGATTTTCCTAGATTCCGCTTGGACTTCGGTTGTGCACTATGGTTCGAGGATTCTGGGTCGTCACGGATTTCCATGTGGGCTATATTTTTTTGGATTCTTCCCTTTCGTCAGATTCCCGGGTTCTCTAACTGTCTTACCGATTGCATTAAAGACTTCGTGCGTGCTTTGAAGGATTTATTTAACTTGATTTTTGAGATCTTTTATGCCATCATGCTTATTATTTGCCATCGTTTGAGTTGAGTATTACATCCTTAGAGTTGGTTCTTCGAGCTTGTGATTCGATTTGGGAAATTTGGGCTTGAATTGATCAATTTAGCGGCGATCTATTGTGCATTTTTGCATCTGTTCTTTGTGGACACCATTGAGCTTCGTGTTTGTTGTTCCTGGGACCGATTTCCGCTTTATAATGGTATGTGTTTGATTGCTTTGCTTTGAATTGATAATTATGGATAGCGCGTTGATTTTATAAGAGCTTCTGGGACTTGAATTCCTAAATATTTGATCGCCTCATGACTAGGGTTGTGTAGCATTGATTAATTTATGGTTTCCCAAGTAAGTCCTGAGTTTGTTGGTCTGTTCGCATTTTGGTGAACTTACTTGAGAATCACATTTTTTTTCCCCTAGTATGGTTTCAGCATTTGAATTACCTGAGTCATAGGTTTTCCTGTGTGTTAATGGCAGGTGTATAGGGTTTAAACCTAGGGCATCGCCATTCATCTTAATTTGCTCTCAAACGGGCCTAGAATGCAAGGAAAATATTTTGAAGGTTCATGCATAACTTTCCCTAAGCTTAAATCGTTGAAATTCATGATTAATGAGATGTTGTGTGTGAATTGCAATTTCATGTTGCAATTCAGCTTTTGGCCTCAGTCTGGGATTTCTCGTTCCTTCGGGATAATCCATCTCTGCAGGATTTTCCTGAAATTTGGTGAGGTGCAATAAAATTATTGCTATCATATATGTTATCGGCAAGACAAACATTCATCAAGAAAAGGTCACAGCAGGCTCCATTAGTCATACCGATGTTCTTTTCCAACGCTGAGACCTCCATCCTTCAGTGAGACCTTTCACCAAGCGCATTCCACTTTGGTTGAGCTCCCTTCACTTCAATCGGGGAGACCCTGCTTGGTCGGTGAGACCTTTCAGTGAGCTCACAACTCTTGCTGAGACCTTTGCTTTTGCTGAGACTACCAACGGTCACCAAGATTTCCCAGCGAGATGACTGACATCACAACTTCGCTGAGACCTCATATCGAAAAAATTTAGTCTTGCCGAAGTGTTTGCTTGGACCCCGAAAGTCAGTGAGACAAAAAGCATTCGCCAAGACCCTACCCCAACTACCCTTTGGTCATATCGATATGTTTGTTATATTGCCAGTCGGCAAGACATGCCCCACTCGATGTGACCTCACTCTGAATAAAATTTGTTTGGCCGAAGTGAATGCTTTTCCACCGATTGGTTCAGAGTTTTTCCCTATCCGCAAAATTCCATGGAATCCGGTATCTCTTTGACTTTCTGAGGTCTCCTATCTGGCTCGTTCTTCGCGAGAATCTGTCCCTCACAAATTTTCCCGAAATCTGATGAAATATAAAGGAACATGAGATAATTGGACTTTTTTATGATTTGTGATACATTTAATGATTATTTCATGTCGTATTTGGATTTCCCATGTGGTTTATTGATTGATAATGATTAGGTTTAATGGTTAAGTAGGTGTTTCCTGGTTATTCCGTTGGAATCCGATCAGTTTGGAATTTCCCGAAATTCCTCTTTGGCTTAGATTCTGTGGATGGTCTTGAAACCAAAAATTTGTTGTGATCATCTCATATGAGATTTAATAACACTTTGGCTATATGAGATTCATTCTAATGATGTATTGATGAATTAACCTTGCTCTCCTGTAGTTTTTTATTGTGATTTTCTTGATGGATGTAGGCTGAATCTAGTAAGGTAGCAGAGGGAACCTCTGTATCTAAAGCATAAAGGATTAAAATGGACATTAAAAGGAAGATTCCTGAGAGAAAATTCACATCGATATGGTCAGAGGTGATTGATACAAACGTTGGACAATGGGACTACGAAGAGTTCAAAGAAAGAATGGCAGATAAAGATCTTCCTTTGGTGGC